>JAOXJJ010000263.1:3684693-3761683 GCA_025769935.1 Phoenix roebelenii
AATATAACAAAATAGAATCTAATCTAATAATACAATATATTATATGATTATTAAATATTATTATATATATTTAATAATAATATAATATGATTATAAGATAATCATATAATAGAATATAATGTAATGTAATATAGTCTAATTTATTATCTTTTATATTATATATCATCTATTATAATATTCTTATAATAATAATATCATTTATTATCATGATATAACTATAATAATAATAATATAAAATTATGATTGTTATAATATGTTATATTATGCTTATAATAAAATATGAGAATATGTTATATTATAATTATGTATTACTATAATAATGCAATTATTATAGTAATATAATATATTATTAATTTATTATCATATTATATTGTATTTATAGTATAATAATATATTATGGTATGATTTGATATAAAATATAATCATAAGATTTGTTGGTGTATATTTTGATTATCAGGAAAAAAAATTAAAATCAAAATAACTTTCTGTCTTTGGTCAGAAAATACTTTTGGTTAGAAACTCCAAAATAGAGTTTTTTTTAAGTACACCTTTTAAGCTTTCTAGCAAAGCTAAGATCCCTTTTTTAAACACCACTATATTATCTAAAAGTATTTTTGGAGATCCAAAAGTATTTTTGGAGATCCAAAAGTATTTTTGGAGAGCCAAAAAGTACTTTCTAGCCTTCCAAAAGTTTTACCAAATTATCACAATAAGCACAATATTAATTTATCTAAAATTAAATTTCTATGTACTATTGTTGGTACAGAAATATCCAATCAAATCAAGATATACAGCTATTGATATTGATTTATGCACCAGCTCAGAACAATATGCATTCATAAATTAGAATTTTTTTCTCACTTCTAACTTAAAGATATATTGCCTCTTATTTAATGAATAGCTTTTACCAAGACTTAAGATCTTAAAAAGAATAATTTAGTAATTTATCTAAATAAATTATCAAGTGAAATTATTCATCATACAAAAGATTGCTAATGTAGTATATCTTATATTTGATAGAATAATTTGATATAATCATACTTTATATAATATATCTACTTGGCTGTAGAATAAGTCAACTTCATAACATTTTTTTCCTTTTTGTTTAATCCTAAACTTTTGCAATGCCATATAATTTTATTACAGAAAATAATACAATTTGCACCTTTCCAAAAACACAAAATACATGATCATGTTGCTTTCAAGTTAATAATCAAAGGTACGACTCATGTTACACTTAGTAAGAACAACATTGAAACAAATAAAATATACCCCATTTAATTATAAAAATTCATAACATGTAAATATATCATCACTTTTCTATCATATACAATAGTAGTAATTGTTGGGGGAAAAACGAGTCGTCCCGAAATACATGGGTGCATGACCATCACGTGCCTGGAGGCGCCCGACCTGAAGGCACCCGACCTGGAGGCATCCGACTTTAAGATACGCAGTCAGGCCTGACGACCGGCCAGGCGCTCGACTCCGAGATGCCCGATCCGAGCACTCGACCTCGGCATCCTCGATTTTGGAAGCCCAACCTCACCATCCACTTGCTACAATCACATCCTCCTGCAGCTTGACCAGGAACCATGCTCTGCTACCGCTGCCAACAATTAATGCGCATGCTCCTGCTGATCTCCGGCTCACTCAACAATTAATGCGTATGGTCCCTGCTGATCTCCGGCTCACTCAACAATTAATACGCATGGCCCCTACTGATCTTCGGCTCACTCAACAATCAATACGTATACTATCTACGGACCTCAAGCTCTCCATGACAGACAGTTGAGCTACTCCGCCACGTCCGATCAGCTATGACGACTCACTGACTCCGGCCTGATCTCCCTCGATAATGTATTAATTCACACGATCGTGCTCCATCATGACGGTAACCCGTTCGCCCCGTCACATCACAGGTAATCCTGTACCCCTCTATAGAAGGGGAACCCCTCCATCTTAGTGGGGGTTGGACTCTGAAACTCTTGGGACATATTTACTCTCCCCCTATACATTAGCCCCCTCTGACTTAAGCATCGGAGGGCCGGTGGCCGGGATTCGGCCGGCGCCGGGAACCCCGGCCACCGGCTTCTTGCAGGTCTTTCGGAGGACGCCGCTCGCCGACAGATCGCCACCTGCCATCTCACGCTGGAGCTCCTCCTTCTCAGCCGACAACTGCCCTCGGGTCCAATTTCTAGCAACAGTTGGCGCTAGAGGAAGGGCCTGAGTTGCGGCCATGAAGTTGAGAAGCAAAGGAGCCTCCAATGCCTCCCGGCATCTCCCACCAAGTCCTGGACACTCTATCCAGAATTCGCCATCTCCGGCTGACCCAGTTTTCCAAGTTCAGCCGGAACAGTTCAATATCCTGGTGCAGCAGATTCAAGCCTTGGCCGCAGCCGTCCAAGGTCTGCAACGTGAGGAAGCCCCACCTATGCCGCCTCCACAAGCTCAGATGGGATAGTTGCGGTGCAGGCCCTACGCCTTGAGTTCCCAGCCTCAAATAATGAGGCAGAGTACGAGGCGCTCATCGCCGGGCTCAAATTGGCAAAGGAGCTGAAAGCAGAGGATCTGAAGGTCTTCAGTGATTCCCAACTGGTCGTAGGCCAGATTCTGGAAGACTTTGAAGCAAGAGAGTCGTCGATGCAGAGATATCTCCAAAAGGTGCGAGACCTCATGTCCACCTTAGGCTCCTTCAATATCCAGCACATTTTCAGAATGGAGAACCTAAGGGCAGACCAACTATCAAAGCTGGCAACTTCCTGCATGAGCGAGCTTCCTAAGGCAACAATGCTCGAACATCTCCAAACGCATAGCACAGAGGAGCTTGAGCCAACCCTCTGCATTGACATCGAGCCGAGCTGGATGGACGAGCTCGTCAACTATCTACAAAATGAGGCCCTCCCCAACGATGAGCTCGAGGCTTGCCGAGTCAGACTTCTAGCCTCCCGATACATATTATATGAAGGCAAGCTTTACCGAAAATCTTTCACCTCTTCCCTCCTCAGATGCCTCCGCCTGTTAGAGGCGGACTATGCTATGCGAGAGGTTCATGAAGGGATATGCTGGAACTATCTGGGAGGCCGAGCACTGGCCCACAAAATCTTGCGCCAAGCATACTATTGGCCCAAACTTCAAAAGGACACAACGGACTTCGTTCGAAGGTGCGATCGATGCCAGCGGAACGCCAACATCCAACGCCGACCCTCGGCCCCGTTGACCTCGATCAATACCCTCTGGCCATTCGTCCAATAAGGGATTGACATCCTGGGACCATTTTCCTTGGCTACCGGGCAGAGGAAATTTCTGATCGTCTCCATTGACTACTTCACCAAATGGGTCGAAGCCGAACCAGTGGCCCGGATCTCCAAGCAGAAAATGCGGAACTTTGTTTGGAAGTCAATAACCTGCATATTTGGACTTTCCTGCATCCTTATATCCGATAACGGCCGTCAGTTCGACAACACCCGTTTCAGAGAATTCTGCTCCGAGCTCGGTATAGATCACCGCTTCACCTTGGTAGCCCATCCACAAATGAATGAAGAAACCGAGGTAACAAATCGTACCATCCTCCAAGGGCTCAAGGCTAGTCTTGACCGGTCCAAGGGGCAATGGGTTGAAGACCTCTACAATTTCCTCTAGGCCTACAGAACCACATTCCGACTTCCTACCGGCGAGACCTCCTTCAACCTGGCATACGAAACGGAAGCTATCATCGCTCTGGAAGTTGGACTCCCCTCACCAAGAGTGGAACATTACGACGCAACCTCCAACTCCTCCCAACTCAGGGGCAACCTAGACCTCATCGAGGAGACAAGGGAGGCAGCCCGAGTTCGTATGGTAAGATATCAATGAAAGACGGCGCAGTACTACAACTCCAGAGTGAAGGCCAAGCTTTTCAAGATAGGAGATCTTGTGCTCAGGAGAGCAGAAGTTTCTCAGCCTACCGAGCAGGGGAAGCTTGCCCCGAACTGGGAAGGACCCTACTGGATCGTGCGAGTCTGGCGGCCCGGAGCATACAAGTTGGAGTCTCTCGAGGGGACCCTCATTCCACGAAGCTAGAATTTCGAAAATCTTCGGATGTACTACCAGTAAACCCTCTAGGGATCCTCAACGATTGGGAATATGATTCTCGTCCCCTTCGCATGTTAATTCATCCACATTTCTCCTTTAATTATTCCGTGCTCCTCCTGATATTGGAACACTTGTGATCTTCAAAAAATTCGACCAAGCTTGGATGCCCGACCAGGTTCGGATGCTCCATCCAAGTTTGGAACGCCTCGCCACATCGACGTTGAGCTCGATCTCGATCTCCCTCAAAAATCCTAACCAAGATCGGGATGCCCCGTTGTTCAACAGTGAGCCCAAGCTCCCTCAATCTCGGAAAGCGTCACCAGGTCGACAGCGAGCCCAAGCTCCCTCGACCTCGTGCTCGATTCCTCGACTAAGGTCGAGATGCCCCGCTGAGTCGATAGTGAGCCCAAGCTCCCTCGACCTCAGGAAGCGTCACCAAGTTGACAGCGAGCCCAAGCTCCCTCGGCCTCGTGCTCGATTCCCCAACTAAGGTCGGGATGTCCCGTTGAGTCGACAGTGAGCCCAAGCTCCCTCGACCTCGGAAAGACATTCAACAACGGGGTAGTACCTATGCGGCCCCCCGTGGTGTCCGACGACGACAATGGGGCAGTAACTACGCGGATCCCTGTGGCGCCCGACGACGACAATGGGGTAGTACCTATGTGGACCCCCGTGGCGCCCGACGACGATAATGGGATAGTACCTACGCGGACCCCCGAGGCGTTCAACAGCGGGGTAATACCTACGTGGAACCCCGCGGCATGCGACGACGACAACACACCCCGATGTGCAGGCGTGCCCAAAGCGGACTATAGGCCAAATAGAACCACTGAAAGCCAACTTCAAAGCAAAATTGCTTACCTCGGCATGAGGTGCCTGGCTCCAACGGTGCGAGAGGTACATTCCATCCAGCACCTACATCATTGCATCTACTTGTTTATATTACTAGACGGTCGATAAAATCCCGACCAAGCTCGGGGACCCCCCGACCAAGGTCGGGATGCTCTCCTGAATCAACCATAAGTCAAGGTTTTCCCGACCCCGTGCGTACTCTCCTCACCACTAATCTCCAGGATAATCTTCACTTGCTCCGGACCCCTCCAAACGAGGGCTTGGCCGAGTCCAAATGTCGATTTAAGCCGACAACGGCCTGTAGCGACGACCTCAAGCTCCGCCCGGTGATACTCTGGCCGAGCTCGGAAGTGCCAAGTCACTCACCGTAAGTTTCGATTCTACTTGTTGATACTCCGACCAAATTTGAAATCAAAAGGCATGAAAGGCCCAACGGTAGCCCGACCTCGGTCTACGATCTCTTCGGAGTCCGACTTTAAAGTTTTGGCAAGCTTATTCTGGAAGCCGGGCCCAAAAACTTGGCCAAATTTCCAGAAGGTAAATCTAAACGCCCAGCGGGATCTCTCCGGAGTCCGATCCTAAAGCTTTGGCAAGCTTGTTCTGGAAGCCGAGCCCAAGGACTTGACCAAATTTCTAAAAGGTAAACCTAAAGGCTTAGCGGGACTTCTTCGGAGCCCGAGCTCAAGGACTTAGCGAATTTTTCTAAAGTCTAAACCCGAAGCCTTAACACAATCCCTATCAAAGCTAAGCCTAACAACTTAGCGAATGCTACCAGAATCTAAGTCTGTAAATTTATCCGAGCTTGAAGACTCAACTTAAGCAACTAAGGTAAAAGTTTACCTACTATGCAAAAAAAGTGAGACAAACACAGATTCAGAAAAAGAAAGTTCTTCAGTAACAAAAGCCCAAAGGCTAAGTACAAAATCAAGGTTCGACGTACAATAATTTCGGAGGCCGACCTGATTTACAAAAAAGAAGAAGCAAAATAAGAAAAAAGACAGTCCTAAGGGGTAGTCGCAGCTTCGGCGTCGGCCTCGAGGTCGTCCACGACGACCACCTCGGGATTCTCAGCTGGAGCCTCTCCGGATTCTTCTGCCGGCCCGGCCGCAGTCATGGAGGTCTCAGTCGGGACGTCGCCAGCGGCTTCAGGGGCGGCGTCAGGCACTCCTTTAGGAGCTCCCTCAGCGAAAGCCTCCCAAGCGGCCTCCTCGGCTGCTTCGACCATAGCCCCAGCCGGGCCTTCAGGCCCGCCCTCGTCCTCGTCGATCCCCCTCTGGGTTGGAGCATACTGAGATCGAACTCAGGGCAGAGCCGCTTTAGTTGCCTCCGGAAGTCTTCGAAGTCGCGGATAGGTCCATCCACGGCTTCTTCCTCCAGCAACTTGCGGAACTCTTCCGACTCCTGGAAGAGTTGCATCGCATGTTGAGCTTGCTCCAAGGCCCTCTTTTCCCGAGCCTCGAGCTGCTCAACCTTTAGCTGGGTGCCCCTCGCCTCATGTTGGTGGACAGCGATCATGGAGCGAGCTTCGACCAGATGAGCCTCGGTGGCGCGCACCTCCGCAGTCAACGTCTGGAGCTCGGCTTCGCCGGCCTCCAACCCTCGCGAGGAGCTTCCTTCGCGAGACCTCGACCTCGCCAAGTCTCCTCTCGGCCTCCTCCTGCCCCCCAGACATCTTCGGGCCTTGTCCCGATAGTCTGCCGCTACAAAGATCAGCATGTCGACCTCGTGAAGATGCTGCAAATAGAGCAAATGAAAGAATAAGCCCAGGCCAAAGATCGAATACAGGAGTTAAGGCTGAAAACAACTTACCCAAATGGCGGAGCAAAAAGTCCCGTCCACAAGACTGTTGAAGTTTGCGGACCGGAACTCAGCCTGATCGGCCGGAAGCAATGCGACCCGAAAGACCTGATGCGCTACTTCGGCGTTGTGGAGGGTCGTGTCACCCTCAAAAACCACCCACTCGGGGCAATGGGGCCTCCTCTCCTACCGGGCCTCACCCCCCGAAGGACCCAGAGACTGGGCCTCGCTGGGCTCGCCGAGGACGACCTTGGGACCCCTTGGCCGCTCCTCGGCTCGGGGACCGAGCGCCAAAACCGGACGAGCTGCTGACTAGGACACTGAGAGATAGAAGCTGGACAAGCGGGGGCCGCAGAAGTCCCCGCAGAGCTTGAGCCCCTGTGATCGGTGCTCGTAAACTCCTTCCGAGCAGGCCTGGAGGACCCGGCCTTGGGGGCACCCGCTTCGGCAGCCGCGCCCACCGAAAATCTAGCTTTCTTCCTGGGCTCGGGTGGGGCCCTGCCGGCCTTGGCTGCCCTCTTCCTGAATCGGGCATAGAGAGCCACGCTGCTGGTCACCATCTTTGGGATGTCTAAAAAGACAAAAAAGAAAAGCCCAGATGTAAGAGAAGAGGAGACGATAGAAGAAGAGAAAGAGTAAAACGAACGAGACAAAAAACGACAACCACCCTTACCCTGGGGGCACGCCGAGTGCAAGCTGACATTAACCAAAGCGACCTCTTTCACAAGGTCATTCAGAAGAATATCTTCCTCGAGGCCGTAAAGAGCGTCGAGGATCCTCTGCTCGCTCTCGGAAAGTCTGGGGAGCTTGTTGGCGGTCTTGAGCCATGCCTGCCCCCACCTGGGGTCAAACCCCCACGCACGCTCGGAGGATAAAAAGAAAAACTTCTCCTTCCACCCGCGAATGGATGTGGGAGCACCCCGGAAGAGTGAATGACCACTTTGAAGGGCAAGGTAAAGCCACTCTTCATCCCCTGGATTGGACTTCAGCAAGAAGCACCGCCGGAAGACATTGATCGAAGTCGATATCCCATGCGCAAGGCAGAGGGACAAAAAACCGACAATGGTCCTCCACATGTTCGGAGCAAGCTGCGCTGGGACAAGCTGGTAAGTCGCCAGGAGCTTGTTCACGAACCCGTGTAGGGGAAACCGCAGGCCAGCCCAGAGTATCTCTACGTACACTTCGATCCGACCTGGAGGAGACCTCATTACCTGATCCTCCAACCCTGCGGGTTCAAGGCGAAACCCGCACTGAGGGAAAAACCACTCTGCGGCCATTTCCAACTCCTCACTACTCAAAGTGGACCCGACTTCGTCCGGACCATGAACTATCTCAAAAAGAAAATGATAGAAGAAGAAAAAAGAAGAAAAGAAAAAAAAGAGCAAAAACCCTCCGAGCGGATGAGGGGCACCTACTGAAATTTTCGTCGGAAATATCGACGATTCGAAGAAGAGAAACCGAGACGATCACCTGGAAACGTCTCGAAGTGCCATCGGAAGAAACTGGAGAACAGGAGAACAGGGAGAGAAGGAGCAACAATAGCGGCGGCTAAATAAGAGCCCTTAGGGCCAGGATGAGGGTTTGTATATACCTCTCCAACGGCCCGGATTGGTGAGATAGGATCCCGCCTCCCATCCAGATTGTGCCATATCGGCCCCGAAGATCGAAGCGGCATATCCGATTCAGATCGATGTTTTGAATACCAATTCAGGGCGGCATCCCATCAGATCGTGGAGCTCCATCATGAGCCCACGACGCAAGACCACCTCAAAAGGCAAAGGGCGTCGCCCCGTCTCTTCTCATTAAGAGTGCTTCGAAACATGTGGGATGCCGAAATAAGTTAAGGCTTCCTGGCCCACACCAATATGGTAAAGACAACTACTTTCCACGTCCGAGCTCGCAAACGGCTCGAACTCGGAAGTCGGGGGTAGTGTTGGGGAAAAAATGAGTCGTCTCGAAATACATGGGCGTATGACCATCACGTGCCTCGAGGCGCCCGACCTGGAGGCGCCTGACCCGGAGACGCTCGTCCTGGAGGTGTCCGACCTGGAGGCGCCCGACCTGAAGGCGTCCGACTTTAAGATACGCAGCCAGGCCTGACGACCGGCCAGTCGCTCAACTCCGAGACGCCCGATCTGAGTACTCGACCTTGGCATCCTCGACTTCAGAAGCCTGACCTCACCATCCACCTGCTGCAATCACATCCTCCTGCAGCTTGATCAGGAACCATGCCCTGCTACCGCTGCCAACAATTAATGTGCATGGCCCCTACTGATCTCCGACTCACTTAACAATTAATGCGCATGGTCCTTGCTGATCTCCGGCTCACTCAACAATTTATGCGCATGGCTCCTACTGATCTCTGGCTTACTCAACAATCAATGCGTGTACTATCTACGGACCTCAAGCTCTCCATGACAGACAGTTGAGCTACTCCGCCACGTCCGATCAGCCACGACGACTCACTGACTCCGGTCTGATCTCCTACGACAATGCATTAATTCACACGATCGTGCTCAATCATGATGGTAACATGTTCGTCCCGTCACATCACAAGTAATTCTGTACCCCTCTATAAAAGAGGAACCCCTCCATCTTAGTGGGGGATGGACTCTGAAACTCCTGGGACATATTTACTCTCTCCTCATACATTAGCTCCCTCTGACTTAAGCATCGGAGGGCCGACGCTGGGAACCCCAACCACCGGCTTCTTGTAGGTCTTCCGGAGGATGCTGCTCGCCGACGGACCGCCATCCGCCATCTCACGCCGGAGCTCCTCCTTCTCAGCCGACGGCCGCCCTCGGGTCCAATTTTCAGCAACAGTAATATTTATAAATAGTTATTGTTAGACATAACTTGTGGTCTCAAAGCTAACTTGCTCTAGTTTACCTATAAAATAAACACTATACTTGAGAGCTTTGTGACATTTAGATGAGCTTTAGCCAAATATCCTTCGGATAAAATTAGATTTAAATATAATTTTGGTTTTAAAGCATTTGTTTTAAAGCGACTCACGTTGGGCTACCATCTTGGGGTTCACGTTGGGCTGCCAAATGCTAGCGCAAAGGCATGACGGAAGTGTCACTGAGGTGGTAGCCCAATAGAAGCATCGCCTTACTTCCAACCAAGTGATTTCGAGTTCGAAATGCACGGACGTCGATTAAATTGTGGAAACCGAATGCTCCCTGCTCGAACACAGGGTCTGAAAGAGCGTATCACTCTGTTGATAGTCTCGATAGTGCTAGATGTGACGTACTCACATGTGGTATTCGTACCGGAGCTCAGAGAGGTAACGAGCCAAGCCCACGGATGGGGAGAGTATGAGTAAAACCGGTCGGAGTGCCCAACACACGGTCATTTCTACCCGCATCGAACATTCTTCTGGTGGGATGGGGGCCCAGTGAGAGCTGCTACGTGGGGGTGGGCTTGTCCCTTCCTCCCCTCCTTTTCCCTTTTTTAAGAAAAAAAAAAAAAAGGCATGATGGAGGTAGGCAGGCTGCTTTGTAGCCCGTCAACTTTTATAATATCAAATGGAAATGCCCATCAAGCTTTTAACCCAGCCCATGCATTAATAACGCCGTTATGTAAACCGTTTGTCCCGTATTTACTCTATTACCAAGGATATTCCTCCTCCCCGAGAAAGTCTTTATTGAGTGAAAGATCCACAAATGGCCACGACCACTTTAATCTCTCCACAAAAACCAGGGAAATCATGGGCCACACAAAATATCTCAACGTCCAAACTTCCCCTCCATCCGATCAAGATCCTAAGGCAGATAGTCATAGGGTACAGGGATTCCGTCGTGTACCACAACGGCTATCTTCTGAGTACCCGCAGATAGATTTATTTGCCAAGAGAATTAGCAAGCGTGTCATGAAATGGCAAAAGTTGACGCCAGGCGTGACGCCATGCTTTATTATTATTATTATTATTATTATTAGTATTATTATTATTTTATTTTTGCTAAAGCGGAGTACGGGTATGGATACACCAAAAAAAGTCAAAAAATAATAAGTCACAGAATGTACCAGGTAACTCCATTATGAGGACCCATGCGGACGTGTGTTTAGTCCCACATCGATTATTTGCTGGGTAGATCTTGAATACTTATACAGGATTAAGGAACCCATATAATACCTTCCAGCTAGTTATTTTAGGTGAGATCCTAGGTTTTTAAATGGTATCAGAGCGAACTCGGCCCATAGCCTATGTGGACTAGGAGAACACCACAACACAGGTTAATGGAAGCTGACTACAGGCCTATCGTGGTGCATATGATTAGATTTGAATGGATTTAAATCCGTAGCCTAACAAGAACGTCAAGATTTAACAGGGGGAGTATATGAGGACTGATGCGGGTGTGTGTTTAGTCTCACATCGGTTATTCATCGAGGAGATCTTGGGTACTTATACAGGACTAAGGAACGTAAATAATACCTTTCGGCTAGCCATTTTGGGCGAGGTCTTAAATTGTTACAAATGATATCAGAACGGATCCAGCCCGTAACTTATGTGGACTAGGAGATACTGTAGCATGGATTCCTTGAGGCTGACCACGAGCTGATCGTGGTGTTTGTAATTAGATTTGAATATATTTGAACCTTTAGTCTAACGAGGACATCAGGGCTTGAACGAGGGAGTATGTGAGGACCTATGCGAGCGTATGTTTAGTCCCACATCGGTTATTCGTTGGATAAATCTTGGGTACTTATATAGGATCAAAGAACCCAAATAAAAACTTCTGGCTAACCATTTTGGGTGAGGTCTTGGGTTGTTATAAATGGTATTAGAGCGGACCCGACCTATAACCTATGTGGACTAAAGGATACTGCAGCACAAATCCATTGGGGCTGACCACAGGTCGATCGTGATGTTTGTGAATAGATTTAAATGGATTTGAACCCTTAGCCTGACGAGAACGTCGGAATTTGAACGAGGAAAGTATGTGAGGATCTGTGTCGGCGGGTGTTTGGTCCCACATCAGTTATTTGCTGGGTAGATTTTGGTTACTTATACAAGATCAAAAAATCCAAATAATACCTTCTGGCTAGCCATTTTGGCTGAGATCCTGGGTTGTTGCAAATGGTATTAAAACAGACCCAGCCCATAACTTATGTGGACTAGAGGACACTGCAACACAAATCCATTGGGGCAGACCACAGGCTAATCGTGGTGTTTGTGAATAGATTTGAATAAATTTGAACCCTTAGCCTGACGAGGACGTCAGTCTTGAATGGGAGGAGTATATGAGGACCCGTGCGGACGTATGTTTTGTCCCACATCGGTTATTTGCCAGGTAGATATTGAATACTTATACAGGATCAAGGAACCTATATAGTACCTTTTGGCTAGCCATTTTGGGTGAGATCCTGGGTTGTTTAAATGGTATCAGAGGGAACTCAACCTATAGCCTATGTGGACTAGGGGGACACTATAGCACGGGTTAATGGAGACTAGCTATGGGCCTATCATGGTGCATGTGATTAGATTTGAATGGATTTAAATCCTTTGCCTGACAAGAATGTTAGGGCTTAACGGGGGAGCATATGAGGACCCATGCGGGCGTGTATTTAGTTCCATATCGATTATTCGCCGAGAAGATCTTGTGTATTTATACATAACTAAAGAACTCAAACAATACTTTCCGGCTAGCTATTTTAGGTGAGGTTCTGGGTTGTTACTTCTGTTTTCCCCATCCAAAGATTATCCCCGGATTGGTTGGCTCATGAGAGGCTACCCAATCCGCAACTCTGTTAGCCACTCTAAATACATGCTTAGCCTACAAAACCAACCCATCACAAATCATAACCCGGATGTCCTCACGCAGTGGGTGGTAGTCACCCACCTCTCCCATGCTTTGCTGGATTCAACCAATGACTGTCGCCGAATCTCCCTCGAGTAGTACAGCTCTAGCCTACAAAGCTCGTTGAGCATAACTCAGGCTAGCCCAAGCCACCCTCAACTTCGCCTTCGGAACTGAGGTATCTAAGATTTGGCAACCACCAGCCGCAATCGTCCTAGACCCCAGACCTCTGATGATGAAGTCAGCACCTTTTCCACTCCCACCATCCAGAATGCAATCGTCAAAGTTAATCTTGAGAAAATTTTGGGGTGGAAAGCCCTCCTTTTCTGAATAGGATGTATTCGATGGGCAAACTTGATGACTAATATTAATTCGCATAAAAAATTTATGCGGTGGTTAAGAAGCTAGCGGTGGACATGGACGTGTAGAAGTAGGCGAAATAATTATTTTTGATAGTTTCGTGGAAATGAATGGTAAATTCATTAGGGCCCAATAATGAGAAAATAATGCTCAAATACCATGTGTCATTAGTTAGTTAGATGTTAGAACCAAAGGCCACTAATTTGGACCAATAGATTCATGCCATGTCGTGCTAATTTATTTGGAACAATAGTTGTGCCTTCTATCATTTTATTTTGAGGTTTTTACATATACACCCTTCTCAATATACAAAATTATATAAATATTCACATTAAGTTACTATTTGTATGTATATTTTTTTCTTTTTTTTTTGCGCATATGTACATGTACCATTTAGCATCGTTAAAAAATTAAACGGTTTAAAATTAAAATGATTGAAATACCTAGATATGCAAGAAAAAGTTATAAGGATATACAAGCAAATAGAAACTTTACGAGAATATTCATATAATTTCTTATATATAGAAGATATACATTCCAAAAATTTATTTTAAAAAAATAAAACTTGGCAAAAATTTATCAAATCTTTTATGATTCAATTGGATCGACAAGTCAAAAAAAGATCGAGTCACATTGTCAATTTTTTTTTAAATCTTGACTCGGTCAAAATAAAATATTAGGCGATCATTTTGGTAATTCTATTAGCTGATCTCGTCTCATAAAAATAATATGATTTATTCTATAAGAATTGATATTAATATGCTTTATTTTTTTTATTTTTTATTAATAAATTATCTTTATTGAATTTTGATTATTTTTTATTAAAATTTTTAAGTACATACCCTTCTAAATATGCGTAATTGCATGAATACCCTCGCAAAGTTGTTATTTGCATGTATATCCGTATAAAATTTTATTTTGCATGTCTATCCATAAGGATATTTTAGTTATTTTAATTTTAAATTATTTATATTTAATGGTATTAGATAGTATATATATATATAAAAGAAGGATATATATGTTAAATAATTATTTGACGAGAATACACGTGTAAATAATAATTTTATAATAATATTTATATAATTTTACGTATTTTAGATATATTTTAGACGGTAAGCATGCCAAAAAAAAGAAAAAGAAACTCTTCTATTTTTTTGGCCTTACATCTAATTTTTGAGTGCTACATCCAAGCCGCTACTGACCGTTCGATATCTGGACAAAGCGTCATAATCGGACGGCTGAGATTACTGCTCGACGAATGTTGGGGACCTTCCCGTATTTGGCCAGGGGCTGTTCCGTGATTTTCGTAGGACATTTGGGCGTTTATGGGAACCACCAAGTCTGGCTTGCTCGCGGCGTCGCAGGGGCTATTTTAACATGAGAGAAATGGAGAGACGGTAGAAAAACCCTAGTCCCGAGCTGTACCCGCGACTCGATTCTTCGATTTGGGATCGAAGCAGGCGATGTTGGAGGGTATATTTGTGGTTTTGTAGTTTCCGATCAGCCATGTCTCTTGGGAAGCTCGCCATCGTCATTGGAGCGGGTACTTCTCTCTCCCCCAACCTTCTTCCGAAGAATCTTTGGCTATTTTCAGTATTTTCTTCGAAGGTTTCAGTTCTAGTTTGACTATTTGGTTTCTTTGATTTTTTTTCAATCGTGGAAATTGATCTATCTATATTTTTGCGGACTGATTCTAAACCATGTTTTCTGGTGCAAGTTTACTCTGTGAGTTGAATGTTGAGTTCTTATTAACTTAGATTAATTCGGTGGTACTGGTTTGGCGTTGAAATGTTGGAAATTTCGAGTCCTGGGAAGGAAGTAAAGTAAATTAGTGAAACCGAGTATGTTGGTCATCATATAGAGTGATTTAGAGTAGAAATTGTGTCTCTTTTCTCTAAGAAACCTTTTACGGTACTCAGTGAGATAAGTATTGGGAGTTTACGTAGAGAATTTGATACGTCATGAAGGCCCCTTTTGTAATTGAAGTAATTTGATTGTCAGTTTTCACTTAAATCTTAGGGTCGTTGTTCGGTTTCAAGTCTGCCTTTTTGGTCTGGGATTGAAGACTGGAACTTGGAAGTTTGGAATTTGAGGGAGTGTATGTGGATTGAGGGAGAGGATTTGAGAGGATTTTGAGGTATGGAGGGTTAATTTTTATCTGGAGGAGACTCATGAGACCAGATTTCTTCCAAATCTTCTTCTATCGACAGTTAAGAGAATCCTAGGAAAATATTCTGGGAAATTTAGAAGATTATTAAGATGAAAAAAAAATCTTTAAGAGGACTTGCTATGTATTAAGTAGGTGCTTTTGACTTGAAACATTAGATTCAGAAGCCTATTACATTGGATTCTAAGTTTATCGTTAATATCTATCATAGAGATAGTGGGGATTTTCTGATGGTTGGTATTAACTAATGTATGCCTTTAGTAGTAGCAGGGCACTTGTGAATGTAAAAAATATGACTGTGATTAAATGACAAACCGGGTTTTGTCTGCATTGTGGACTTTTGGGAAAATCATTAGACAGTGAAGTTGAGATTTCTTTGTCTTGGATGGAAAAGATGGGGTTTGACCATCGTTAGAGTTCTTGGAATATTGGTGATGAGCTGATTAATAACATTGATATTTGCAAATGACTCACCAGAAAGTTTGTATGAGTATGAGTTTGGAAGACTGCCAATAACCCTTCAGGCTTGTCATGGAAGTTTCAGTTTGCTGTTTTTTAAGCTTAGTTGATCAACTCCAAAGTCAATCTCACAAGATCAACTAGTACTCATTTGAAAGAACCATAAGGTGTCCTTGTGGACTTGTGTTTAGTGAGAAGGCTATGGACAAAATTCTAAATATTGATTTTGTGCTAAGATGCTCTATCATTTCAACTTTGAGTTCAATTTTCAAATAACAATTTATATTCTTTTTAAAGTTTAAATTTGGATCAAGAATGTTATGGTTCATAGTATTTGAAGATATCAAATTATATGGTGATATATAATGGGAATTTGGATTTGCTATCTTGCAATTGCAAATCGATATTTTAAAGATTGGAAGACAAATTGCTGAATAGGGGATGAACACTAGTGTTTCAACTAAGGTCCGCCGTAGCGACCGTACCGATGTACCGGTGGGTGCCGGTACCGGTTCGGACCAGTACGGACCGATACCGAACCAGTACCACTGTTTTGGCTTGGTTCACGCATCCAAAAACTCCAAAAAAATTTAGAATCGATATGGATCGGTACGGTTGGCTGGTTCGGGCTGATACCGACCGGTTCGGGCTAGTACCGACCGATACGGGCCGATACTAATTTTTAACACCGAATCGGACTGGTCAGAGCCAGTACAGGTTCGATACGAGCTGAATCGGCTGGTACGGGCCGGTTCAGTATTTCTTAGTTTCAACATATTGAAGAAAATGGTGAGTGAAGAATAGTCAACTACGGACAAAGATTAGGAGAAACTTAATTGGTTAAATTTGGTTTCATGATCATTTTTTATCAGATTTTTTGCGTACATATCCTTCTAATCCTTCTAAATATTGAAATTTGCATGAATACCCTTTCAAAATTGATATTTGTAGGTATACCCTTATAAAATACTTGTTTTGCGTGTATACCCTTCATTTTTCTTTTTTCTTACATATATGCCCATCCCATCTAACGCCGTTAAGAAATTAGCGGTTTAAAATAAAAAAATGACTGAAATACCCTTAATAGGTAGATGTGCAAAAAAATATTTGATAAGGGTATATATGCAAATAATATTTTGTGAGCATATTCATGTAATTTCACATATTTATGAGGGTTTACATAAAAAATTCTAATTTTATTTTTTCTATTTCAACCTGTTTTAGTTTTCAGTGCCTGTTATCCACTTTAGAAATAAAAAAAATACTTTCATAATTTTAATTAATTTGTAATTTAAATAAGTATAATTTTGGTTAATTACGTTACTTGAATCGTTATGTCAAAAGTATTCATACAAAAATAGTGTTTTGTAAGGGCAGGCAAGTAAATATCAATTTGGAGGGCACGAGTATACATACAAAATAAGTATTTGATGAGGGTATATATGCAAATATCAATTTTGAAAGGGTATTCACACAAATTTCAATATTTAGGAGGGTATGTATGCAAAATACCCTTTTTTATCACATTATTCATGAGGCATCAACTAGGAAAATGAATCGGTACTAGAAGGCATTTAAACTATGTCCTGCTTATGCCCTCATTCGGCATCGTTCTTCTGCTTAATCAATGTGACCTGGTCTTTCCAATGAATTTGCTTCAAGTATTGGGTGCAGATTAAAACAAATTAAGAAAGGAAGAAAAGTCAAAAAACTTGCAGAACTGGCTAACCAACTGAAAAGTGGAATTTGTTATGGAGCTTGTATTTCTTTGTGTTTAGAAACATTAACATGAACTTCATCTTTAGTGGAAACATTCAATTCATGGATTTTCTCATGAACATCAATATGTCCATGATTACACCATGTTGGATCAGCACCCACATAATGGCAAGGTTTAAGGGCCCTAGGATTTTAATTGCATGCTTCATATGGCTGCTAAGGATGTTGTTCATTCAGGATCTTCATATTCAGTGGGATAGCTTGACATGATTCACTATAACGAAATGCATTAGGTTGGTTTTATTATATATAAAAAAAAAACTAACGCAAGGATGGGATTTATTGCCATGACAGATAGGATTTTATGCCATTTTCTTTAATGGCATATCTGGCAAAGTGTTAATGATGAAGTTTGGTTTTGTGGCATTTTGCTTGAAAAAATCTGCCACATTGCTAATTGTGGAGTGCACTGGATGAGGTTGCATGTCTGATTTGTGTAAAATGAAATTCCATCTAGATGAAAATGTTTTTTGATCTAGTTTTCAATGCCTCAAAATGAGGGCCATGAGAGAGTCGCATCAATTATGTGGTGGAAAATCATAAAACATTGTATGACAATGTACATCAAAGAATAACAGTTACGGTAAATACTCTGCAAGAAAAGGGCTTATTATGTTATTAGTTTGATAAACCAGGAGAAACCTTTTATAACATGGATAAAGGTTGTCAGAGAAAAGAACTTGTGACACTTGATATGACATAT
This sequence comes from Phoenix roebelenii, assembly GCA_025769935.1. Classification (NCBI taxonomy): domain Eukaryota; kingdom Viridiplantae; phylum Streptophyta; class Magnoliopsida; order Arecales; family Arecaceae; genus Phoenix; species Phoenix roebelenii. The sequence goes on from JAOXJJ010000263.1 coordinate 3,702,689, forward strand.
AACATAGGTTGGGTAAGGCTTGTGATGGAGATCCAACTTCATCCCATAATGCGTCACTGGCCTGAAATTCCATTAGATCTAATTTTAGCTATCAATTTTCTATATTCTCTGTTTGCTTTCTAGTTACTTTCAGTTTTTGTGGGTCTATTTGTAATCAAAGGCTGAGATTAAAATATCTTCGATTTTATTTGATGTCTCAACAAGCTCAATTACTGTAGTGATTACCGTTCACAGTATTATTCACACTATACTAACTGTGAACAGTAACTGGCCCTTTATGAATGACATTTTAGGGATTTTGAAAGTTTTGTTTGGGTTTTTTATTCTTTAAATAGGAAGCTGGCTTTGTATTCAGGTTTAATGCAGAATATAAATAAAAGAATGCTCCTTTTTTCTTACGTTGGGTGTTTCCACAATGGATCTAGTGTGAGACCAGCCCTTAGGTGAGAATCTTAGGTCCTGGAGTGAGTCTGATATCATCTTCTATCCCTTTGTCCTTTTCACAATAGTTAGTGTTTTCTTTCGGTTATTTGTTCTTGTTTTTTCTTTTTTTTTCATAATTAATTCTGTGTTTTGTTTTCTATTGATCCTATATTACTTCCTCGATACCTAAACAACCAACCTGTTGCATATATCAGCCGTATACCAGTCCCTCTCAAATAGATCGTAGTCCATCACTTGGACCCTAAATCCCAAATCCTTATGTTAGATTCTTTTTCCTTCACACAGCTTACCCTGGTAGTTAAATTGATAAGGAAGCCCAGATCTGATTTCTGGTGGACAGAAAGGCATTGGATCTATCCCTAAGCACATTCGAGCCCTCTTCATTTCCTCAATTGAGCCCTAAGTTCATATTAGTATTCATCTTAGCATTTAATATGAATTTTGCATTGAAATTCCTATGTTCATTGTTGAAATTTATTGAAACTCAGGTCTAATCCGATTTTGCAGCAACCCTTTGTAGCTGTCCTATCCTAAATCCTTATCGATGCCCCCTTATTGACTGTCAGTTTATGCTTATGATTCTTTGTGCTACAATGCTTTACAAGATGGTGACCAAAGTCCTTTGATGTGTCAGCTATTCCTTTCTCATGCTGCTTAAGTCTTTGAAACTTTGAATTGTCGCTTAATATGAGAGCCTAAACTGTGGTTATAAGTTTAGAAAACTAAATACACAGGTGTTTCAGATCTGATGCCTCATTGATGTAACCAAGGTTAAATTCACAACTTGTCTTCTGATTCCAGAGGATTTTCATAAGATCTAAATTGAGTATGGATGAATGTATAAGGAAATTGAAAGTTGCTAGTTTATGTTCTTACAAATAGATCAGATTAAAATATTTGGATCTGCCCTGAGCTGCAATATATTTAGGCCTTCATATTTCATCATGAAGTGAGTCAAGAATACTAATAATCTTTTACCACCTGGGGAGATTAGCTGAGAGATTGTTCTGCATTTTCCATCAAATTGATATATTTTTTTCATTGTCATTGTTGTTTAAAGTATAAAGAAAATGTCAAAGTATAATCTCAAAGGGAGAGAAGTTTTGGCGTTTGAACTGTACAGCTGTCTAATATTGATTTACTGGTAACTGTATTTCAGGTTTAGTTGGGACCGCTCTCTCAAAGGAAGGGCGCTTATCTGATATAACGGACATATTTTCCGGTGCTCTGAAGGTATTTTGTCTACAATCGATTGATACTGTTTGACAGGGATAAGCAAAACCTGTGAATCTCTTCCATTACATTGCCTAAATCATGATATAAAGTTCAAGTCAAACAATGCACTATTCTTATTGTTAATTTATTTGTACTGCAGATCATCACAAAGCACCTTCATCAAGATAAAGATAACTCTCAATCTACTGGAAAACCACAAACTGATTCTCTGTTAGCTCAGGTTTGGATATCAGCCTCTCTGTCTTCTGTTAATGCCCTTGCCAGCAGTTTGGGGCCTTTGTAAAATTTTGTCCTGCATGGTTATTTATTCTTTTGTCGTTATGGTATGTTTCATCAGAGCGGAAAGATAAGTTCCGATTCTTGGGCAATTATCTTTTATTATTTGGGATTTATGTTTATGTGGTGAAATGTAGTTAGGAAAATAACAACTTGTATGTCAAAAGTTATGAATACACAGTCTTTTGCAAATTATAGAATGATGATGCATGATTTCCCTATGGTTTTTGTTATGTTTATCTGGAAGATACAAAGCTATCAAATCATCATCTCCTTATTTAACATGGTAACATGCAAGCTGCTTTAAAATAACAAATTCAATCCTATGTTTTGATTTTTATGAAAATAATGGACTTGATTTTTTTGAGAAAAAATTGCAAGGAATGATAATCTACACCTATCCTTCTTCCCTTTGCCTAACCCTATCATTTGGCAATTAATTGATTTAAAAACCCTCATTAAACAATTTGATATCATATGTTGATCAAAGTACTCATTCATATTCTAAAATATGCTTCCTTCTCAAAGATTACGATTTTGGTACCCCGTTTGTCTTGGTAGTGTCGTATTGGGCCGATAAGAGATTGGGTCTTTAGACGCTACTGGGGCATTAGTTCTCTTACCTACAGAGATATTCTGACGGTCCTATTTGGTACCAGTTGGTTGGGACGATTGTATTGCGATGCTCGAGACAATTGTGTCCTGACACTTAAGATGACCTAGTATCTCAGGACATAATCTTGTTTTTAATTTTTTGTTCATACATGTTATTAATGGATATTTCGTTCTATTCCAGTACCGTATTCAGACAGTCCCAAACCATGATGGGCCTTGATACTAGGATTTAAACCCTTCCTGTAGCTAATCATTCACCTATCTAAATTGTTTAGAGGGACTAAATTTGAGTTGATGGTGTCATGAAATATGGGATGGTCTTAGCTTCGATATAATGAGTAGAAGAAACAAGATAATATACTTTGCAATAACCTACACCTACCTTCCTATAAATGCTTTAAAATGTGGTGCATAGGGGTGCATATGCACCTGCACATGCATATGCGATCTCTTGGCCATATTGCATATATGTACTTATTATATATAGTCATGCCATATATGGATCAGAAGATGGTCCACTTTGCTTTTTGTGGTTGCATATGCAGCATGTTGGAGCCACATATACAATCCACCCTCATTGAGACTTGTAGATGAAGTAGGTTGAAGTTGATGGTTAGGTTTGATGTGGGTTTCAAGGGGCTTGATACAGTTACAATAGTGCTAAAATATTGATTATGTTACAATTATTGCAATTAGGTATTAGATACTACGTATAGCTCAACACTTGCTCGGATGGTATCACCCCTTGCCACTTTGGGCAAGGGGATGGGGGTTTGACCCTGTTGGAATCAGCCCTCAAGGAGTGGAGTGGGTATTGGGTGAAAGGGGGGAGGGTTTAGCCTAGGGTTCGCCAAATGTCCTGAACTTGGCGGTTCGGGCTATATCGAACTGAACTAGGAAGTTTAGGCGGAATTATCCAAGAACTAGGATGGATCAGACAATTGGGACCAAGGTTTATCATATCATTTGGTACCGTACTGTACTAAGTGTACTGTATCGGTACCGAATCCATACGCAGTCTCATACCGTACCAACACTTGGTATGTCTTGCCGTCTTGTACCATACCATGTACTGATACTGTAATAAGATGGTATCAATACGAGGTCTAGTATCAAGATGGCGAACCTTGACTAGGACGGTTCGGTCCTTAAAAACCTCCGCCCCCAACTCCGATGTTCTCTCTCTATCTCTCCCCTCCCCCCTTCCATCATGATCAGAGTTTCAAAGCTCCACCGATACCCGATGCTGAAAGCTCCACCAGTACCTGATGTTGACACCATGATCGATTGACACCAATTCTGGCATCGATGCCCTCGATCGATGCAGACACTGACTCCGACATCCTCGATCACCACTGATGCCCGATATGCCTCTCTCTTTCTCCCTCCCTCGCGTTTCTTCCCTCTCTCCCCATCCCTCTTTCTCCCCTTCATCTTCTTTCCCCACCCCCAGTTCTCCTCCTAGGATTAGGCTTAGAATTTTCTCTCCCTCTCCCTCCCCCATCCCTCTCCCTCTTTCTCTTCCTCCCATTCCTTCTCCCTATCCCCCTCTCCATGCCCCCCTCTCCCCCCTCCCTCTCCCTCCCTTCCTCCTTCCTCCTCTCTCTTCCTCCCTCTCCTTCTCCTTCTCCCTCTCCCTCTCCCTACTTAGATCCACATAGGATTGGTGCAGTACATACAGATATCGTACCGATACCAGACCTGTCGCCAACTGATACCACCCTTGTTACCAATCCATCGAACCTTGGTTTAGCCCCTCCCAATCTCTAAAAGAAGAAGGCATTAGGTACCTAGTAATAAGCACTAGTTGTTAGTTGTTATTGTTATTAATATTGCTATCAGTAAGAAAATTACTTGCATTGTCGTTATTATTGTATTCAATATATTATTTTTACTTTTAAATACTTAAAACAATAGTAATCATATATGCACCTGCATATGCAGCCCGTATACTGCATATGCACCATGTGGTCCCTTTAGTGCACGTATTTGCAGCCTTCTTTTAAAACAATGCTTCCCACTCTGTCAAATTTGTGATTAAGCAATTAATTAAATATGGCAACTAATTAAATGTGGCAACCCCTCTAGACCATTTTGTGTCATATGTTGATCAAAATATCTGTTAATTCTGTGTAATATACTTCCTGTTGTTAATCTTTCAGTTATCTAAACATTTCAGAGGAAAACTCATTTTATGTTGACGTCATCTTGGACTTTTGCAGGTTAATAGTCTAAGACAGGAGCTGCAAGTTTTAGCCTCATCCAGATCAGTTACAATTGTAACTGGTACAAGTGCAGGTTAGAGATTGGGATAAACCCCTTCTTTTTCTCAGATGTTGCTTGTTAATATTTATTTATTCTGTATATTGTTTGCAAGATTTGGTGTTGATGTTAATATGGGTTTTGGGTATTAAGATATGAATGGACATGACAATTCTTTTGCATCTTACTGAATAGTTCAAGATTAATAAAGAAAAAAACAATATTGTGCACTCCTGTTATTTGTTATATTAGTTGTTGCTGCAAGAGAACAACATTCCTGGTTGTTATATTTGCTTGTTATTTAAGTTACTTCTGACCTTTAGCAGAAGAATTTTGCATGTTCAATTGTCAATAAGTTTTCTAATAGGGGAACCTGCTGTTTTCTTGACTTTTCCTGAATATCCACACTATCACATAATTACTAGGAAATTGTTTTTTGACACAAGATATCTTTGATTAGAAAAGAACAGGAAATTTGTTCTACTCTTGCATCATCTTTCTACTACTAGACCAAAAATCTCAAACATTCATGTGTTAGTCTCCACATCTCTCTACCCCTAAAACTAACTACAACTTTAATTACATTTATCCTTTCATAATTCAATTCTTACTTTGATGAGAGATAAACAAGTCATGTCCATCTCTCAAAATTACTTTTTATCAAATTTTTCAGCCAATTTAAATCATGTCCTGGTGCCTGCATCTATTGGGGACTGGGTTGATAGGGTATTGAACATCCACATACTGGCACACAATATGTTGTGGTATCCTAGCCCTCAATTTTTGTTCCTTTTTGTTTTATTTTTTTCATTTGTTTTGATGCTTTTAGTGTTGTTTTGCCTTTTTGAAAAAAAATGTTTGCTTAGGGTTAACTGAGGAGCTCATGATTTGGTTTATGGTGCTAGAACTGGCCCCAACACCAATTTGGTGCTGGGCTTTTTTTTCCTCTAGTTTGCTTTTTATGATGCTTTAGTTTTAGCACTTGATTGACTGTCAGGACATTTTTTCCAAGGCATGCATTTTTGTGTTGAAGCCGTTTAACCTTCATGTCTCAGGATGTTTCTTTCTGATGCAACGATGAAATTTTTCTTTCTTCCAAAATAATGAGCTATCTTAAACTTCCATAGTGTATCTTAGATAATGGCATCATAACATCTTTTCCTTCACATTTCATTTGCAGGTTCTGGTACTTATGGTGTAACAGCTGTAATTGTTATAGGAGTTGTCGGGTATGGGTGTATATGGTGGAAGGTAATTAATACTCACCTCTTTCCATTACATGTGATGGCAAGCCTGTTGCTCTATGTCAGACAATATGAGACAACAGCAAGGTGCCTTGGGTTCTCACGAACAGATGAAGCTAAATCAATAGGCTCATATTTTTGTCTACTGCTTAGATTTTACCTTGCCCATGTGAACATTTTCAAGCAGTTGCTCTTTTAGTTGGCTTCAGATCTATTGAGATCTAATCAAAGGCTACTTTTTGCATTTGACAGGGCTGGAAATTTTCTGATATGATGTTTGTGACACGACGTGGTTTATCTGATGCTTGTACTGCAGTAGGCAAAAAACTCGAGCTAGTTTCATCATCTATTGCTGTAAGTTAACTACTTATTCCACTTAGTTTGTTGAACCTAAACAAAATTTTTTCAAGCATTGTTTTCTCTGTGTAAGTAGATCTATTTTTCTTTTTTTTAATGTAAGTAGATCTAAATATAACATAGAGCTTGGGAGCCTTGCTACCAACTTATAAGAGAAAGAATCAATTGTGATATGTCAAGATCAAAATTAAAAGAACATTGTTTTGTACTGCTTCATGACATGCCAATAAAACTGCATGCTATTACTCAGGATGAAGGGGACATTTTGCTGTGCTTTTTCCTGTTAAAATGTACACTGGATGTTTTTGCTGCTTGCTTATCTATGTAACTACTCATTCTGCCTGTTTCAACTCATTACTGCAAATTGTGTATCCTTTTGGGCTCGATGACAAGAGAATACATGTGCTTATTTTTCTGATTTTATCATTATGCAAAAACAAACAATTATCAGATCACGAGTTGATGTTATTATGCACTCAAACCAACACACCATTTAGGCCGAGCCGTGGGCTTTATCACCCTTTTTATATTTTTTAAATATAAAAATACTAAAAATTGGTTATAAATATTATAAAAAATTACTAAATATGAATAATTAAATATTGCCAATAATTTGCAATATGGCTATTATCCTGTTAAGTTCACATAGTGACAACAATTGTTAATTAAGTCTACGAGTACATCAAACATAAATAAATAATACAAAAAATAAAAAAATGGGTCATGCCTGGCTCGAGCTAGGCTTCATTTACCAGGCTCGAGCTTAGCCTGTTCATTAAGCGGGCCCATTTTCCAGGCCAGGCTCAGCATACCTTGTTGGACCTAAACCTTTGGCCCGAGCTTGCCCAACAGGCTTTATGCTTGAGCGGGCTGAGCAGGTCGCTGAGCTTATGAACATGTCTAATAAGTATCTAGGATCTACCCAGCACATAGCCGATGTAAAAGTAAACATGCCTGCACGGTCCTAACATACTTCTCATCTAAGCTTGCTAGGATGAGGGTCCAACAATCCAATCACGATCAATGTGATTGGCTCGTGGTCAGCTATAAAAGGATCCATGCTATCGTGCCCCTAGTCAACATGAATTGTGGGTTGAGTCTGCTTTGATACCATTTGTAATGATCCAAAAACACACTCTTAAGTTTGTTGAAGTTAGTGTTGCTCTAACATAGTTTTTCTTGAAAATTTTTTGCAAGCAAGCTCTTTTTCATAATAAAGGATTCACATTCTATACTTGTTAGATTCCAATAATAGATCTTCTATTCTCATAGTCTTTAAGTTTCACTCTAAGCATATTAATTCATGAAATTTGCCGCTTTATTTGACAAGAAGATACTGTAAAATTAACTTACTGTGCTTGGAGCATTTAGTTGTGCAACTTCTAGTGCTTATCTTGAGGTTCCAGTTGTAAGACTAGTAATTGATTGAAAACATTTCGCAAGCCCTCTTTTATATGCTTCAGTACATGAAGATCATCTACTCTCCAAACTCACCGGCAATTAATTTTCTCAAGCTTCCCTTAACCATGATGATATTCTATAGTCTATCATTTATAATGCTAAATATTAAAATCTCTCGATAATGGTCCAAGATTTCTTGCTATAATGATCCATTGAGTTTGAATGTGATTTTAAATGAGTGCATGTTCAGACTTGATGTTTTTCAAACTACTAAATAATAGAAACTCTCATGTTATGATCCATTGGGTTTTCTTATTGTGGGTTAAAAGCTTGGTTCATCTTTGCCCATGCTTTGACAAGACCCTTGAAGACCTCTTTGTCTCATTAGTTGATGCACTGGATTTATGTAATTTCCTTGTATTTAACAATGACATATTAAACTTTTTGTCCTTCCATCAATTGGTGCCAATTGAAAGAAATTATGAAGAATAGCGATCCAATTTGAAGAGCACTCTGATTCCATCTTATGGAAAAAAAGAAAATCATCACATCCAAGTTTATTTCGTTCCGCTATGATTAATCAGATGATGTTGCTTTGCTTGAATTCCATAGACGAGGTTGGCCAAGACTAGGTTTCCAAAGCTGCTTGAGTTTTGGATGCTTCAACTCCTGTAGTCAAAACAACTAAAATTTTGTTGTGTTTTCTATCACATGCATAAAAATTTTATTTTGTTCTCTAGCACATGCGTCAAACAGTTGTAACTCTTTCAACCATAGGAGTTGATGGTTGAGGTGAGGCAGATTGGAGTTTGAATACGTGAAAACTGATCAATTAACAGTCCATATGCTCCATCATGATGATCGTCTTCATGACAATTTCTGTCACGACATGCAGCTTCTAGTACTTGTCCATTTTGTTTGAGTGCTTTATCAAGACTAGCTAGATATCGTTAACATACATTTGTCATCATTCCTTTTTTAAGACGTGATAATAATTGGTTTGAAATCAGCTTAGTGCAAACCAGAAGGAGCCTGTAAGACATGATGAGCTCTAAACTTATTGATAATGAATGGGAGATAGTGAACAAAAAAAAGGGAAAGAAGAGGAGGTATAAAAGAGAAGGGCTGCAGAATCTACCAGAAAAGAAAATAGTTTATTTGATATAACTCATAAGTTCCTAGAAATCCATCCTACCACAACTCTATTTCAAAAAACAGGAAAAAAGCTTTAAAATGTTATCTGTTTCTAGTAGGATCCAGAACCAGCATAAATTGAACTTTAACTTCTTGGTCATGCTTTTAGTTACCAAAGGATTCATAATCAAATCAAAGCTTTCGTAAATAGATATTAACTTGGCCTTTTAAGTCAAAGAAGCCAATCTAGAGACTTGTAGGGCTCTCCATAATTACCCCAAAAATGGTGAACAGATATTAAAGAAAATGCCAGTCAGAATTGGACTACAAGGTATTATTTCTAAAATCTGTTCAAATTATTTTTGAAGTAATAGATTTATAAGTTTTTCAAATTAGAATATGATATCTATTGCCTTCTTAGATGGTTTGTTGTACCCCTGTATTTGTTTCTCTTATACATTTACTATCAAAGTTCTAATGATTTGCAGGATGCCCGGCGACATTTATCTTCAAGGATTGATCGTGTAGATATTAACCTAGATGAGTGTAGGGATCTCACTAATGCCACCAGAGGCGAGGTGGGATAGCTACTTTTCTAAACTCTTCTTTTCAATGTTAATGCTTTATATTATTTGCAGAGTAAGACTTCTGTGAATTCACTTATAGGTTTCAAGACTAAACGGAGATCTAAGTGGGATCCATCAGGATGTTGAATCTGTTCATCACTTCATCCAGACTCTGGTGATATGTTTGAATTACTAAGTTATTTGCACATTATATTCCTGAATTCTGAACCTCCCTCCCCCCTCCAAAGAAATAGAGAAGAAAAAAGAGAAAAAGAACAAAACATACGAATCTCTCTTGAATTAAAAGTAATGCATAGTATTTCCATCAAAAAAATAAAAGTAATACATATTGATTTAGCAAAGTTATTTTCTTATTTTATTTGTTATTCCATTGATGAAAGCTGGACAATTACCATCCTTTTCTTACAAAGAAGAAAATAGGAGAAGAAAAACTCTGCAAAGATGGCTGCTGATTCTAATATTTGTTGTGCCTCAGGGGACCAAGATTAGTCGAATAGAAGAAAGTCAGGTATATTATAAAAAATTCATATTGAAGTCCAATTTTATCTTTTTGTTATTTTATTTTCTTTGTAGTCATAGTTAATGTTTGCAAAAATCTGTATTAGGACATTACAACACGGGGACTGTATAGCCTGTGCATGTTCGTTGATAGCTTGGAGAATAGGAGGGATGCAGAACCTACTCAGGCAAGTCAAGGCTTTTCACCGATACCATGTTTTGTTCATGTATATATTGGATTATACTATATGGACTGTAATATATGATAATTGGCATCTACTAAGTTTAGCAGAATTAACATTTATTTTGATTGCTAGCTGTTTGTTTCCTTTTAAATAGATTTATTTTGTACATAACTGCTCAAAATTTTTAACTAAACTTAGTAATATCTTCTAAATCTACATCGTGGCAGGTAACAAGAATAATAAAGGGAAAAAGCAAAATATTGACAGAGCATGTTATTTTATTGGGCAAATTTGTTTCAATGTACTTATTTTGACTGCTATTTTACAATTAGTATTTAACCAAGTTTTGTCATCATCAGTCCCTCTTAAACAGACAGCGTTCTTCCACTGTTCTTATTTGAAGCATCAAATCCTATAGTCAATAAGTCTAAATCAACCTTCTATATTCAGGTCTTGCCATCCAGTTCTAGGCATGCTATTGAACCTCCGCAAACTACCCCTGTCACAAGGGTAGGTATCAAGCTTTTGTAGCTCTTTTCAGTATCTGACATTTTATATCCATTATTTCCCCAAACTTGTTGGTCGGTTTTCATTTCATGCTACAGAATATTTCCCTCCCACCTGCGACACTAGATTCTCCATCAGCATTAGCATCACCATCAGCATCACCATCACCATCACCATCAGCTGCTGTTGAGACTCCCAAGGTTCAGACTTCGCATATTGAGGAAGCAATTTTGATCTTTTATAAGTGCTTTCTTTACCACTTAATCAACTTTATATCTTGCAGGTTCTGCGATCATCAACAGCTGTTTCAGCTTCAGGCCTAAAGGTTAGAAAGCCTCTTTTCCACCCTCTTTATTTCTCTTTAAACATATCCAGTGAGAGCTCAAAAAATTTAAGGCTGCATTTAGAACTTTAATTGATCAAATCTTAATTCTTTTAAATTAGAACCTGTAATTATATAATTCATAAAAAAACAATCTATTTAAATCCAATCTACGCAGTTTTTCTTCCAACTGTAAATCATAATGCAGTTGATTCGGATTTAATTATGATCTGGCCAAGAAGGATTTTTTCCCTGCATACTGGGTTTCTCTTGCTGAAGGGCTGCATAATGTTTATATGATATCCATTTATTCCCATTTTAGTTGCTATCTTAGGAAAAAAACACCTATTACATGATATGGCAATGACAGGCCTGAGAAGAAGGCCCACAAAACTTCTGACTGGGTACTGTGATTGGATGACTATCCCATGGAGGTTCATCCTAAAACCTCCATCCCCAGCATACTTGTCTGGAACATAGATCAAGAGAGTTAAAGCTCATGTTTGTTTAGTAAGTTAAATGTTTTAGGTCTCATCTGAAACTCAGAAGATCTTGATTCCTGTCAGGAATTTTGAAAGCGTAGATTTCAGTTGGAACTAATCAAACATAAAAAAATCGTATCTTGTGAGGTCCTAAATCATATCATTAAGCTAAATTCTAAGGTACTTTTCATGTTCTCATCTCAGACTCAGCTAGTTATGCCACCTATAGTGGTTATATGAAATCATTTTTAAAGCAATTATGTGCAATATGTTGCAGAGGAATATTAATATACAAAGTTGTTATTGATAAGGTTTGTGAGGTATGCACAAAGAATGCTATTATATTGCCTAGTTGCGGACCTAATTTGCCCAAACTTTTTCTTTAGTTTCAACCATGGTTTGTTGTGCCGGTACTGTGTACCGTACTGGTTGCCCGGCGGCACGAGTCGGTGTGGGCCTGCACCGTGCTGGACCTATACTGACACGGTAGAGGAAGTGGGAAGAGGGCGAATGAGAGAGGAAAAGAAAGAGAAAGGAGGGAGGGAGGGAAGAGGAGGCCGGTGGGGGGTGGTGAAGGCTGGCAGAGGGCCATCGGAGGCCGGCGCTCGGGTAGGAGGCGGAGGCCGCGGCTAGGTTCCCTATTTCGTTTGAAACAAAGGTCCGGCCACTAAAAAAAATTGCGATTTTAAAGTGAAGTTGGAAAGCGATTTGCTGATTTGAAAATCACAAAATTTTTTAGCGGCCAGACCCCTGTTTCAAATGAAACAGAGGACCCGACCGCGGCCTCAGCCTTCTGCCTGGCATCGGTCCTCTGCCGGCCTCCCTCCCCCTCTCTCCCTTGCTCGCTCTCTTTTTTCTCTCTTTCCTTCTTCTCCCTCTCCGGTGATGGCGTCTCGGTTTCATTGCCCGAACCGTCCTGGTACACTGCCGGTACGACTCGGGACGGCCCGAACCGGGCGGTTTGAGACGGTTCCGCTGACCTTGGTTTTAAAAGTGAACTTTCAATTGATGTTCAAGTTCCGTTGATTGATTTATGTAATATCCTTCACAAGGATTGGAGATGTGGCATAGAGCCTCCTGTTCAGCTTTGGTGGGTAAATTTTTAGGGCTTGGTCCAGGCTAATCTACTTGGACCAAAGCTTCCTGAAGTGCCAAAATTGAAACTTGATTGGCCTGTCCAATAACCAAAATTGAAATGTGTGTTAAGTAGAGAGGATGTGGAGGAAGGGAGAAGTTGGAGGGACTGGTAGGGCTTTTGATTCTATAATTCCAATATATTCATGATAGTAAAATTCATCATTTAAATGGATTATCGTTTCGCTTGGGGATGTAAATAAAATTTCTTATTTAACTCAAAAACTGTTACCATCAAATAGTAGCCATTTATTCCATTCATTTTGGATATCTGTTAGATATCAGGTTCAAGAATTCATGCGCCAGGATCTTAATAGAAGGTGGGGGGAATGGACAGGCAACCAAATCTGTAAATTCAAGATATTGAATTCCATCATTTAAATGGATTATCATTTCATTTGCGCATGTAAATAGAATATTTGAATCTGATTTATCTCAAAAACTATACTATCAAGTATTGGCCATTTATTGCATCTATATAGGGATATCTTTTAAATATTAGATTCGGTAATTCATACACCAGGATTTTAATAATGGTCATCAAATCATTGTAGCAGTCTCCTGTAATGGTTACAACAGCTGTTATATATCCTTATCAGTGTCTACCAAATATCATGATATTTTTATCGTACATTTCATAATATTACAATTTGTATATGACATAGTGTTGTGTATATGCATAAAATATTCATAAATGCTATAGTCATTGTTAACCATTATTTCCTGTTGGATGACTATTAATGATATTATGACATGATAATTAAAAAAACTAAAACAAAACCTTCTGGGTATTTTAAATATCCAAATACTGGTCCTTTAGGACATTATAATGGATGATAGTGCCATGGCCCTTATATATCTATATGGCACTGTTAAAGTAATGCTGTATACTCCTTGCTCAAATGCGGAAAACAGCTCCCCTTCCAATTTAGTTGTTTTGTCTGATTTCTGTCTCATCAAGAGATCAAACTGCTGCTAAAAAAGGCAGGCCACCTCAGCCTAATCCTATGTTTTGAAGTTGATCCAGCAGCCTTTTTCATTTTAGACATTGCTCGTGACATGGACTCTATTTTTTTTTCCTCCTCCAGGAGTTGCAGGGGTTCTCAAGTACAGTTAGAATAGGAATACCAAAATCAAATTCGATAAAGATGGGTATTTCTGAGGCTTCCAGTGGAACTCCATCTGTGGGGGAACCAAGCAGTAGGGCATCAAGTTCCAGCAGGTCTGGATGGAAGCTGCCCTCCTTCAGTGTTCTTACAAGAACCCGCAGCTCTGCTAGTTAATCTCCTCATTTCGTTTTGGTCTTCTATATGATTCCCAACCACCTTCAGGGTTGCAACATTGAGCCATCAATTTTCTGCTATTCAAAACCACATAAGCTTTCAAAAGGGGACGAGCATTGAAATTTTGCAGGCACATAGATTTTTTTTTTCAACGAAGTCGATAATCCTATATAATCTCTTATTATACTTGAAGTGAATTATAAAGTAGGAAAAAGAAACATGCTGTTTGGGCGGTTTGTGAGCAGCTTCGTTCCTATTGAAAGATGACATTAGACATAATTATATATGTAAAAACTTTTTTCTTTCAGCATTTTTTTCTATGATAGCCATTAGATTTGATGTGTTCCCAAAAGGACATGTTTTATTTAATAAATCTCTGTGCGATAGGTGCTTGAGTTGCAATGTCTTTTCGATCTTTAAGGTTCGTGACATAAATTACAGCTTTGAAGAATTATGAGAAGATTGTATTGAAGATAACTTTGATATATGCCCCTCATTTTATCTTGGAAGGCTGCTTTCATTGTGCCTCGTACCATTGAAGGCCCTCCGTGATAGTCTCCATTCCCTGAGGGGGCGACTTGCAGTTATAGCCAGAAAAAAATGGTTTAGTTTGACATTTAAGAAAATCTGAAAGTTAAATGCGTATATTTCTAGCCCTCCTTGTAGAATGATGATTTTCCATCGCTCTTAGAACCTCTTCAATCTTTGAAAGTTCCAAAAAATGATAGGGAGGAGCTTCAAACTGGTACCCAAGGAAGAGTTCTAAGAGCGATGGTCGAACTTTCAAAGGATCCCTCTCTATGGAAAGGATCCCCCGAGATTTGAGAATACTCCGGGATCACATTGGTCGCCATGGAAAGGATCCCTTTGTAAAAGCAAATCTGTAAAATCCGACCAGGACCCAAAGATCAAGACCATCTAAATACGTCAAACAAAGACTCAATAATTATTTGAGTTTTTCAAGTAGTCTCTAAGTTAAAGTTTATCCGATGCATGTGAGGATCCATGCAGGCGTATGTTTAGTTCCACATTGGTTATTCATTGAATAGTTCTTGACTATTTAATCTTAGGATTAAAAAATCTAAATAATACCTTGTAATTAGCCATTTTGAATGAGGTTTTGGATTGTTGCAAAATGGTATCAGAGAGGATCTGGCCCATAATCTCTGTGAATTAAGGAACATCACAACATAAATCTATTAGGGCTAACCACGGGTCGATCGTGATGTTTGTAACTTGATTTGAATAGATCTAAACTCTTAGCTCTGATGAGAATATCAAAGCTTAAATGGGAGAAGTATGTGAGGATCCGTGGGGACGTGTGGAATTATACAGGATCAAGAATCTCAAATAATATTTTCCGGTTAGCCATTTTGGGTGAGGTCCTGATTGTTATAGTACCATCATCCGAAGCATTTTTATGAGATTTTCTCTCAAAATTCTCGTGTGAGGAGACACCGTTGAAGGAACGTGGTCAGATGCTGCGGTTTGGGAAGGATACATTTGTTCTTCGTTCAAGGCTCAACCACATGCTGCAGTCTCAACCACGTGCTGCAGTTTAGGAAGGATACATTTGTTCTTCATTATTCTGTTTCTATCTTTTAAGATAGCTTTCATTATTTCTAAAAAAAACAGAGGTGAAAAATTTTTATTTCCACTTTTTTTTCTTAAAAATGTGTTTTCATCTCTCTCTTATCCCCTATGCCTGATCTCCCCACGATCTCCGCCCGACCTCCACATGTTAGCGTCAAACATGCTATTAAACACATCAGCCTCTCCTGCTTAGTTGATAGCCGGATTGGCTCCTCGACCGACCTCCTCGACCCACCTTCTCTCCCTCACCTTCTTCTTCTTCAAAAAAAAAGAAAACTCTTTGAGTTTGCATATTAGAGTTTACTAAAGATTTTATCGACCTAATAAGCTAGTATCTAATTCCAATACAATTACTTCTACCATATACTACTTTCAATGTCCTTTGTGGAAAAACATATTTTGTATATTCTAAGTGAATGATCCATAACTTTTGTTTTGTGCTCCTAATTTATAGTTGTAAATCCAGGCAGAGTTCCCAGTTTGTTATTGAGAAATTATTCATTTTATCATTTCATGTTGTAGATAACAAATTTTTAAAACTAATAAAATCTTATTTATAGATAATTTGGACATTATGGATCGCAATGGATGTTGTATATTATCTATTTAGGTCTCTCATCGCATACCATGGTTACAAGACAACGCATTTGGTTATGCTATATGATCATCAAAGCCCTCTTGTTATTTCTTCATGTAGAAGATATTATAGTTAGTTCGACTTTATCTATAGCACCAATCGCATGCTTCTTTCTAGTTTCTAGTAAATCATAATTATTCTTTTTCTATTAAGTACTACTTGAATGACAAGTATACGGCCATCCATCCTTCAAATATTACACCTTGAAAGAAAACATATACATTTGGATCATGTGTACAGTACCACTTCCAACCAGTTATTTACAGCATACAATGAAAGTGTTAAATCAGATCTCTAGTTTTCAGCATCCAACAAAGATGCTAGCTGTAAATCAGATCCTTAGTTTTCAACATACAACAAAGATGCTAACCTATCGTGTCACAGCTAGCATTGACACTATAAGCATACCAAACATATTAAGAACGACTATCACTTTATACGCCAACATATTGTTCAAAGGCACAATTTGCTTTGTTTCTATTAGCTCCTCTGATCAGATTGCTGATATCTTCATCAAAGCTCATCTTTCTAGCCGCTTTCATGACTTGATTTTCAAACTCAAGCTGGCACCTGCATTACCACCTTGGGTTTGAGGGGGAATGTTAGTGTGATTTGCTTAATGTTAGGGATTGTAAGGGCTATATTTTTTTCCTTAAATCCCTGATATTAGGGATCACACCACATCCTGCATTATTTTTCTTAGCATGATCCTCTATCATCCTATATTGTTTTAGAACGATCCAATATCATGCTATATTATTTTTCTTTGTAGAAGTGATCCTATAGTGGCCTATATTATTTTTCTTGTATAGAGTGTGTATACTAGTATATATAACCCCCGAGTTATACAAAATTACAAAAATACAAAGTCCTTTCTCTCTCTCTCTCATTCTTGTTTTCCTCTCCTTCAGCAACTATTTTAATAAAATAAATTATCAATTGCATTGTATTACTTAAAACTTGATTCCTTTTATAGCTTTCTGTATGATGGAGGCGTAAAGAGCAGTGTGCATAAATCATCATATAAAGCAGCTTAGCAGCAGATCCTGAAAATATTTGGATTTTCCTATGGTTATCAAAAGTCATCTACATGCAAGGGAAACACTCTCAAAAAAGAGGTGGAATGTAACTATTAGTTGCCCTTTCTGCAAGAACCCAGCTGAAACTGTTACTTATATTCTTCCCTCTTGAACCTTTACCCAGAAGATCTGAAGTTCACTCTGGACAATTTATAGGAAAAGGATCCAGATGAAAATAAGACTATCATGAGATCAGTTGGCAGTTGCTGTATGCTGCTGCATATGGAGAGAGAGAGAGAGAGAGAGAGAGAGGAATTTTCTTAAGATGGGAAAGTTATCAGAAGGCCATCTTATGCGATGAATTATTTATTCTGGAGGAATGAAGCTTTCTAGGGTATTCAAGATGTAGGAAATCTTTCCAACTACTTTGGAATCAAGTTGTTTCTCTACTACCAGCAAAAAATCTCTCTCTCATGAATGAATGAGCAGGTTTTGAGGTTGGCAGGAGCTAGCTAGTTTGAAGAACTTCAATGCTGGCTTTTCATTTTCTTTTCCCCTGCTCTGTCTCTTTCTCCTCTCCTTTCTTTCTTTAGCTAACTGCTTCCCACTTTTTCTTCTCTTTTATAAAATTTCGTGGATCAAAGTCTCCTTTAATCCTTAAAAAAATAAACTTGAGGGAAAACAACTTGAAAGAACAGAATGCATATCACAAACCTATCCATAAAGGATTCAATGAAGTCCTTAAAAGATTGAACTACTCTTAAGTTCTTTCCTATTACAAAGAGGTTGCGATGTTAATTATAACCACTTAAATAGATCCTTTCTTTTCTAGATTTTTTTTTTTTTTTGTCTCTCTGTTTCTATAGCACCCAGCAGACCACCATACTTAACTGGTCCCATGCAAATCTCCACTGTGAGCAACCACATCCTATCATGTCTCTTAATTGATCTCTCCCTCTCTCTACTCCACTGTATTGTGCACCTGCATTTGTACATTTCTTTGGTACAAAATAGTGCTGCATTGAAAAATGTTTTGGCAACTCTCCCTATTTGGTAAGAAATGTCCCTAGCAAGTGGGACTGCTAGGATAGTGACACTTCTTTTTTGTATCATTGCTCCTAGACTCCTAGGTATACAACCACCTTGGAGACCATTCCACTTGAAGCAATTTTGCCACCTGCTGTAAAGCTTGGTTTCATCTTGTAGGGAGGCTTAGCAACTGCATGTCAACTAGAAGTGAAACTCTTATCCCTTTTTCCACCCAAAATTGTATATACACTGGTTGTATTGGTAATTCATGGGGCATAATTGCCTCCACTCAACATGGTGAAACAGTTTGGGAAACTTAACAATGTAGGAACCTCTGCATCTTATATTCTTATACATGAAATGAAGTGTGAGTCGAAAATACATACTAATACTTTAGCAGCTTACTGGCACAAGAAATTGGATTTAAAAGCTAAAGTGATCATGCTGACTTGTATTGTTGTGTATCAATATGAACCAATACACATCAGCATGCATGGTACAAGTGAGATACCAATAAGAGTTCATACCATACTTTCCCTTTTAACCCCATGCTCAAACCATCCCAAATAGCATTTAGTCAAGTCTAAAAATCTTCCTGTCAATTTTCTTTTTCTTTCTCCTTTTTCAAGGACTTAGTCCGCAAGTTAGATATTTTGACAACACAAATAATAACTTTACACTGAATCAAAGATTCAATATAAAGGAAGGCTTTATTCTTTTTCATTCTGAGCTTTCTTTGTGGGAAACAATTTATATCACTTTTCTTGAATCTAAATCTGAATCAATCAAGATTCAAAATCCAGGATTTTTATATCGGCTAAAAGTTATGTTGAGATCATGGAGATTGTTAGGGCAGGCCTTTGAGTGACTGGAAAGTAAGAACCTATCAAGCCAGAAAGAGTTCTCTCTCCATTACCAAATCAGCATGACTTTTACACAGAAAAAATGTTTGTTCAGCATATGGTTCATTCTTCAATGTATTTCATGATCAAAGTCAAATATACATTTATATGCTTTAACTATGTGAAAGACAGTCCATGGCCGATGAATGCCCCCATGTGAGGGCTCCAGAGTGATGTGCTGCGAAGAAAGCAACCCCGTTTCACCTTCAGAAATATATGCATGACACTGAAAGAATCAGACTCCTTCAAAAGGTGGCAAATATCACTGACTAGGGGGTGCAAGTCTGTCCTGGCATGCCTGCTCTGGATCCAGTTGATCACTATAGCCGAGTCGCCCTCAAGAAAGATCTGTCGTGACCTAGGTGCACTCTGGCGTGGACGAGCCCCTCCCATGCCGCACGCAGCTCCACCATTGAGACTGACTTATCAAAAATATGCCAGCCTCCGGCTGCAATCAGCCTGGAGTCCTGGTCTTTAATCACAAAACTCACGCCACATCTGCTGTCGCCCTCGACATTGCATAACTCCTTTACCAGATAAAGCATAAGTTTTTTTATGTTAATGCATCATTTAAAAAAAATAACAGATATTACAAAATAAATATTTTATAGTACAATATATTTAAAATAAGTCATAAGCAAATCATGCATACATAAATCACTTATATTTTATAAACATAGCTTCAAATTGATTTTGCAAGTCAATTCGCAAATCATTCTTCTACTATTTAGTCATATCATAGTTTAAAAAATTGGTCATATATATTCGTGCTACGGTCATTTTATACCCGTAACAGGGTCATAATTGACTGTATGTCATAGTCTGTCAATTTTATACCCGCTGGCGGAGCCATTATTAACTATTATACTTGCTAGAGAGGGCCATTACTAACTATTATACCCGCTGGCAGAGCTATTATTAACTATTATACCCGCTAGCGAGGGTCATTACTAACTATTATACCCACTGAGGGTCATTACCAATTATTATACCTGCTGGTGATGGCTATTACCAACTTTATACTCGTTGGTAAGGGTCATACATAGTTCTCTAAGAGCTTTTAAAAAGCTTATATATTTTTCTTAAAATATATATATAAATAGGTGAAGAACACTAAATGGCATGATCAGATTCATATTTTATAAAAAATCGATTTTCATCAAAATATTCGTTAAATTATTTTTTATAATAAAGCATAATTTTTATAACACATATGCTGATTTATAATTTTAAGAAAAGTATGACATTTCTACAAGCAGATTTTATACATGGAAGACATGATCATTCGAAAATTAGTAAGGAGTAGAAGGCTTACTTACCTCTTTTGTCTTACGCTGTCAAAAGTCACCATGCGGTTCAATTATGCTTTTAAAAATATTAAAAGTGAAATTAACTTCTATTCAAATTAAAATAAATAAGAAAGGAGATGATTTGTTTGGTGATAGTGTTCGGCGGTTCCAGGTGGGTCAGGTTTGAGCAATTCGATCAATAAATTATAGAGCATGGACTAGATCAGGGCCAAGATTAATCAATCATGGTTCATCAATAGGAGTTTTAGGGACATTCAATGGGGTCCGGAGTGATCGGCCCAGTAGGTGGCCCGACACCAAGGTAGATCAGGACTCTTTACAAGGGTCAACTCAGATTCGTAGATCGGGTCAACAAAACCCGATACCGGTTCTTTGGACATTTTAGAGAGAGAAAGTGGAGATAGGAGAGAGAAGGGAGAGGAAACAAGAGAGAGAAATAAGAGAGGGATGGCGCGCGCTCTCTCTCTCCTTCCTCCTCTTCTTCTCTCTTCTTCTTTCTTTCTTCTTCCTCGGCAAAACAGAAGAGAGAGAGGACGGACGCTGGTGGTGGTCAAGGTGGTCCAGCCAGACAACGGTGGTGGGAAGTAGGCCGGGGTAGTTGGGGGTGGCTGGTGACAATTAACCCCAAAACAGGGCCGAACAGGGGAGTTTTGGGCTCGGCTGTCCTCGGATTCCCCACCCGCTCACCTGCGGCTGGGGTCTGGCTCTGGCGCGGACTGATGCAAGGGAGGGCTAAGGCCCTCGACGACGAACACCAGTGACCGTGGTGTTCGAAAGAAGGAAGAACAACTCGGCCAAAATAGGGGAAATAAAATAGGGTCTTGTTTTTGTCGATTTCGAGTCGATTCCTCAACTAACGACCGTGATGTCGAGTCATGGGAAGAAGAGGAAACAGAGAGGAAGAAGGGTGAGGCATTACCTCGGATCTGGCCTCGATTTTCGGTGGGCACAGTGATAAGCAACCACGAACTTCAACGAAAAAAAGAGAGAGAATGGAGCTCGATGATCGTCGGTGGAGGAGAAAGAGAGGTTGGGAGGCTAACTAGGCGAGGTCTCCGAGTCCTAGACAGACTCGGATTGACCTGGGAGTCCTTGATTCTTGCCGGATTCGGAGGAGGAAGAAGACTTCTTTTGGAGCTGAGACTTCTTCTCAGCCTTTATCGTGGCACAGGCGTAGTGGCTATAGGCCTAGCCTATTCAGGCCGGCCCACAGGCCCAAAGAAAGTGTGGGCCGGCCAACAAACTGGGCCCTCACAGAACCATTTGATCAACGAAGTTTGTCATTGTTTTACTTTGATAATACTTTGGTATTTTGCCCATAGAACTCCCTCAACCAAGCCCTTATTGTGGTGATTCAAGTGGTGTTGGAAAGCTTACTCATTACAGATGTAAGGAAGTACTCAAAGTTCAAATTCATACCATACAGACAGAGATGGTATATTTTAAACTAACATGCATAAAATGATACTAACATTTCAACTTAATCTAGTACTGCAAAATTTTACAAAATTTATGCTCATAAAGTACTTGGTGAATCAAGTATTGCCTTATGTACTTCATCACTCTAGTTTTGGATACATCCTGTAGTCAGTGGCCTAATGAAAATGCGAGGTGTGAACTTAACAGGTCAATATTCTAACACAACTTAGAATATCTTGAAGCCCTTGATCATGGAGTTTGATGTAAGAGGGTTCAAAGGCAATAAAACATAAAGTCGAACATCTTCAGACTGCATCACCTAAACTCTTATGAGAAGCAGCATCACTTCCACGTTCGTACAAGTGAACTTCTAAATATATCCCCAATATATATAGATACTTCTCTTTTGTTTGTATTTTTCTTGAATTGATTAAGAGCATTGCTCGATCTCATTTCCATAATAGTTAGCAATGACTAACTTTAGATGGAAAATATATAAAATATCAGTGCTACATCGACCACTTACAGCTACTTATTCTTAGCAATTAAATCCAAAACTAGTCATAGATTAGGTTTCCGTTATTGTTGACTATCTAGTAAAGGGTTTTACTCCCATATTACATGATTTTTTTTTCACCAACTCTTTGGAGAGTCACCTGGTGTAGAGATTTGCTAAATATGTACTTCATATATTTAATGGTCATAATTCCATCTTCAATTAATTGTATTGCATAATTGCCTCTTAGCCTTATATGTCTAGACTTACCGTTATATATTTTACTATAAAATGTTGATGATGTAGATAAACTATCGTGATGAATAGATGCAGATGGCGTAGATTGAGACCTTTCAAACATTCTATTTCTCTAGTAGCATGGCTAAAACAATGAACTCGGATTACATTGAAAATGCATTATGCAAGACTACTTCTTAGATGATCGAGAAATTGCTCCACCTTCAAGGGCAAAAAACTAATCCACATCCATCATTTGCGCTCACAATCCAACTAGCATCGGTATATTTTTCAAATATAGCTAGAAATACATTATATAATAACAAATGAATGATGTTTGAATTTTGAAATTATGTTTTCTATAGAATGTGATTGGCATAATGCACATCTTCCCACTATGTTTCATAACTTCAATTCCTAATATTGTATCTACTTCTTCCAAATCTTTTGTAGATAATGATTTGTAAATTCATAGTAACCATTTGTTCGAAAATGTGATAGAAAAACCATTGGAAGCTATTAAAGATAAGAAACTAGAAGATTAAGATAAATTAGGATAAACAAAATAATATAAAAGATAAATACCAACAGCAGGAAGTCTGATAAAAGATTCCACAATTTATTTGTCTTATCATCTACAGGCTGCCTTTCAAGTTATTAGTAAAATCAAAATTTAAATAAATTTCTTAAAAAGTTCAATGTGATAGAATGATATAATGTTTTGTCAGTTCAGAAGCTTTTTGTTTTGTCAGCTCACATCTCTTCAGGGAACTCCACTCAGATAACGTGTCCTCAGATCAGAATTTCTGTTCACGAAGCGGTATTCAATGGGTTTTAACCCCTAGGCTGCTCTAACCTTCTATTCTGGCATGCGGTTCTAATTTTATTAGATTTTTTTTTACTGATTATTAGTTCTAATAATTTTAGAATTTAGGTCCATATTAAATTAGGTTCAGTTTTAGGGTCAATATTTTTGAGTATGTTTTTTAGTTGAAGTGGGATTTTTGTGTTTTAGTAGGTCATGGTTTTAGTTTGTAACAAGAAAGAGATTATGGTTTTATTAAAAGGAGAAGAGAGTTATGTGAGTTGGAAGAATTTTTTTTCCTGAGACAACATAAGTGAGAAGAAGTGTCTTTATAAGAAAAGCCAAACTCATTATTTTAGTATTTATTTTTTTAAAATAAATTTATTTTTTCTTGTATTTTTTAACTATTTCTACTTATTTAATTGGTATTTATTCTGAATCTTAGGCTGGTATATTTAATCTACATCAGACAGCGTTGTTCAACATATATATGAAAAGAAAGTACAGTCATGATCAAAACTTTGAATCTAATTACAAATGAGCAATGAAAAGAGATGCATGATTTCATGCACATAAAAAATTTTTGTGTCCCAAAGGAATTGGTATTATTCATAAAAATTAACATAATATATGAAAATAATTCAATACTAAATTGTCAGGCTAATTTTATTAGGTTCAAAAAGAAAATTATATTTGAACTCAGCGAGCTGTCCAAAGCATTTTTTTTCCTCCTAAATCTCTTGAATCTTTGTCCACATACATAGTGCTGAGACCTATATTTAACAAAAATTATAATTAAAATGGGCTTCTTGTATTTGAAAAAGAAAATTAATGAGAAATGGATCCATAAATTGCTACTACGACTGTTGCAACATTGCCATTATTCTAAACCTTGTTTATAAATTATAATAACATAAACTTCGGAAAAGAAGTATACCAAGAGTACAAGCAAACCTTAGAGTGCAGCTTTTTTTTTTTTTTTTCTCATGAGGGAGGGGGGGGGGGGGGGGTGAAGTAAGTGTAACTCTTGGAGGGCGTGGGGGCATAATTATCTTATAGTGATGCGGTCGGGCATGGCTATCAAAGACTTTGGAAATTACTAAAGCTTAGCACAGAACACAAACCTGCCAAAACTGCGCGACTCCCGACACCTACCTGTCATGTTTGAAATTTCCCTTCCTTTTGTACTCGTAGGATGTCCTTTTTCTCTGACCTGTGAGGAGCCTGAGCCTATCCATGGACCCATATGTTTACCTTCTACTGCCTCTTTCCTGGAGTTCAGATCTGGAAATAGTTTTCTCGCCTGCATAGGATTTGGAGGAGGTGGTCAGAAGAGTCATACAGTAGCAGGAGCCTTGGAGTTTGGAGAGAGCAGTAGAGGTCAAACAGGAGAAGAATAACTTATTGTTGAATGAACAGTGAGAAGCCATCCTTACAGGCTTTTTATGTGTACAAAAAGATTAATAGTTCTACGAACTGAGTGCCATTCTATGCAACCCAACACTTGGAAAGTATTATCTAAGAGAGACACGACTCTATCCTGTCTTCTTTGCATTTTCTGACTTTATGAGCTCCACTCATACTCGTTGTATATGAGTCGCTAATATACCAAAAAAAATTAAAAAAAAAAAAGAAGCCATCCTTCCAATATCCACATCCCAAACTTTCTATTCTATCATGTAAGAGAACATGGAAATGCCTCCCCCTCCATAATGCTCCTATCGGCTTAACTTGCTGATTGAGGATATCGCAAGGATGATCGCATATTTAAAACATGCTAAAATGTAGGGTTAAATGAATGCCCATGATGATGATGGAGATAGGGCTGGCTCTTTTCGACGATTTGCTTTGATAGATAATAGTAGGATTATACTACTACCACCAAATAAAATGTTGGACTCATGGCAGGTTAAATTCCTAACACATCTTCGTACTCTCTACTAGCTAGCTAACCTCCGATTCCTAGCTCTCAAATAGAATAGGTATGGCAAATGTCGCACATCGATCGTCGCATGCATGATTATTTCTTATTCAACTATACTTGGCAACAAGTGCTTGTACCTAACCAATTCCCATTTCATCTATGTTTTCATCTCGCTCGAAGACTCTTGAACACAATCATTCATGCACATGCTTTGTTCTCATAATAATGATAGTAACTTTTGAACAAGACTTTTCAAACTATCTCCTGCAATAGAAATGTTTGTTCTCCAAATGTACACTTGTCATCCATTTTTGGATTCATGCCTTTATGATGATCATTCTTAATCAAGGGTATTTGATCGATTCAAATAAGAATGCAACTTTCATCTTATACTTGTATGCAGATCTAGCATTCCTCTTGCTAGATACTAAGATGATATAAATGAATCAATGATCTGGTCTTCTAAACCTTGATCTCAAATCAATTATGAGCTATTTTCTCATAAAACACCTTCCTTATTATAGCCTTTCTAGGTTGAAAATGGAAGAACCCTCTTAGGGTAAGATTGATTCGACTCTAGTTCCTATCCACACTAAAGTTGAAGATAGCTGTCTATATATCACATGATGGACCTAATTACATGGGTCCGACATGATACATGGAATAATATATATTGCATGATATATCGCGGTTCATACAATTAGAGCTATAGTGCACTTGCAATGCAGGAATGATTATAATTGCAAGACTAGACCACTCCACTTCAACCTTAAACTAAAGGGATCCAAACCCAAATGGTTTCCTTTCATTCTATTATAACCTGCTTCAATAGCTTAACTTCAAGCAACAAGAGCTCTTGCACATGTGATAAATTAATAAGGATTGTAAAATTAGAACTCTCCAATTCAACCCTATGTCTCCTAAAAGGCTAAAATCTTTCTCTTCCTTAGAAGCTTAGTTTCAAGAAACAAAGGATGGATCATGTAATAATTTCTGAGGAAAAGAAAATAAGAACCATCCGCACGATAATTATCTAGGTCCAAATACTTGGAAATGTGCCATGGATAAAGTGAACCTATAATCTCGAGTTGCTAAGAAAAATGGAAGGGAGTCTCCTATGCGAGGCGAGTACTGAGCGTGGACTGCATCATTCTTGAGGGAGACTCCGCCACGGTGATCGAGTGGATCCAGAAGCCGGATCGTGGGGTTGGTGGGATGCTATTGATTCACAACATCCACAACCTTTTGAGTGAGTGCGTCTTTCATCGGGCCATTCATGCCTACAGAAAGACAAACAGTGCGGCGGACTGGGTGGCATCCTTTGCAGCACAATATTCTGGAGGTTTTATTTGGGAAAACCATATCCCGGTTCCGTTTCTTTTATATTTTTTTATCTTTTTTGATTTTATGGGCTGCACTCACATCCATTATGTGTGAGCTGCCGTTGTACAAGAAAACCAAAAAAACTAGAAATATAGTTATTACTGTGTTACCAATAAGGAAAGCCCTAATTCACGGCATAGTAATCAATTGAATTAATCCGGATAATATAAAATCATAAGAGCATGAATTAATGGACAGAGTTAATGGAGTCTTTCTTTGAGGACACATGAAACTTTAGATGGTCTCGTAATGTGGGGCCTCAATCTTGTAATCGATGCGGCCAGTCCCATGATATTCGTGACCCCCACATTTATATAGGCTCAGGGAACAAGAGCTCTGCTCCCTGGCTCCCCATAAAATTAAGCTGCTCCAATGCCTCAAAAAGCCTAATAATTGCCTCAAGACAAAAGAATAGAACAATGGGTCCACAGTCTCAGTTGCTGCAGAGCCAGTCGTTTGTTCTTCTCACTGGATTTTATAGAATATTTCTTTTAAAAAGCTAGTTTTTGGAATATATATATATATATATATATATATTTGTCTACGACAACTAGATGCTTTAAATCTTTATCAAAAGAGAAATTATATCCTACACTACATGCACCACCTAGCCATGCATGCCGGATGCCGATGATAGCCACTTGTTTCTATAAGCCCTATTCATGAAGCGCTTATCTTGGTGCACTGCTATAGAAACGAGTGGATAGATATAATTATCGGATACTGCTTCTCTTGTCGAAGATAGTGATTTATTTGGTAAAAAATGGCTGCTTGTCGAAGATAGTGATTTATTTGGTAAAAAATGGCTGCTCGCCTGCGTCATGCACACTAATATAAAAATAGTTAGGTGCGAACATTTTTTTCTCCATGGCCTCACCAAACTTTAACATAATACTGGAACTTTTGACTAGGGATCAGGAAGTGAGCAGGGATCAAACAAGCAGAGGGTCAGCATCCTGCATTGGTTGCTGACACTCTTGACCTAAAAGATTGTGAACTACTGTAATTCACTTGGGAAACTCTTAACATCCAGTGGTTCATTTCGACCATCAAAAGTGGAACATAGAATATTTTCTCAATGCCATAGAATGCACATTTTGATCTAGTGGTTCTATTAGAACCCTGCCCTTGTAAATTCTGATAGAGCTAATGAATACCAAGTCCCACAAAATTCCAAGAGAGGCCCAGTCTATTAGGTGGCCTGTTCAATTTGGTGGGCCAGATCCTTGTGCACATGGAGACTGATCTGTGATCACCTTTCTTGTAGTACTTGGAGAAACATAGCCTCCTTTTATTATTCCCATTCACTAACTATAGCCTTCCCATGTGTCTTCTTTATGTAATTGCCACCTAAATCATAGTTAGTGAGACCCATCTCATGACTCACAAAAGTGTGCCATAAACTAGCTTGAAAAGTCTCAATGTTAGTCATCACATCTCATAGTTGATCCACCACTAGTAATAGTTGGACACTTTTCTAGCCACTTGTCACCAATATGTGCCCCCCCCAAGATTTGTAATTGAAAGAGTTGACTAGTGTCACAGTCTCAAGGCTGTTCATTGGCATATGTGAATTGTGTTGCATTGAACAAAGGGCAAGATTAGTCTTCTCCTAGAAACAAGACAATTTAAATGGAACAAGTGGCAACCCCTCATCCTTTCTTTTCTTTTTTTTTTAAAAAAAAACTTGGCTTTGTTTCTTAAGTTGGAACTTAACCTTTGCCCAATACATACCAAAACCCTAATAAATGATTCAAATATCAATCTCTAGCCATTGAAAAAGACTTCAACATCAAACCAAGCTGGCAACTTTGTGCAATAATGATGTGATAACAAGTGTTATTGCGACAACCCCCAAGGCTAGCATTTATCAACCACACAACTCACTTGAGGTCAATTAGCCTCTTTTGAGCAAGGTACCTCAACATTTGGAACACTTGGATACAAGGGATTCTTCGTAGCTCAACAATGCAACACAAGCTCAAACACTGAGACCCAAGTAATTCTCTGCCATCAAGCTCATGTTGACCAATGAGCCATGGACAACTACTGCCATCATTTTCACAAGATTACAAGATCTTAGTTTTGCAGAATATCAAATGAAGCTGACCACACTAGCCCAAGATTTTGTTTGGCCTAAAACCTTCCTCAAAACTCAAGCCATCAACAAGAAGAGAGATATTTGGAGTGGCAATAGCTTATTACACTTATATAAAAAATTTCTTTCTTAGTTTAGCCAATCATCTTGCCACTTGAGTCTCATAGCAGAGCAATTCAAAAAACCATATATTTTGTATATAGAGTTAGGAGAGAGTTATCAACCCAAACTATCATCAATCAAATTTTAGGGTTTCATTAAGAACTTTAATCATCACAAGAATTAGTAACAATGATAGTCACTTGTTCCATTTATTGGAGGTTGTCATTCTAGTATTAGTGTCCACGCAAGAACACACTCTATAGGCACTCATCAAATCAAACAAGTAATGCTAGTTAGAGTTTAAAATAGACAAAGGTAGATTGCTTTAAAAGAGTGGTTAATTACAAGTAAGCATGATTAACCAAAAGGAAAAGAAAATAAAACAAAACCCATCCAAAAAATGGGGGAAAAGGTCTCTCTACATCATCAGTAGACCTTCTTGGAGAAGAAGGATCTCAAACTAAAGAGGCTCCCATTGCCTCCACTCCCCTCACTGGCAGTCCGGCCACCGCCGGTCACCCCATCCTTGCCGTTACCCCTACAGCTCACCTGGTTCCGATACCCGATGCAAGTGTTCACGTTCAAATTAAGAACTCTAACGCTACCTCCAAAGCCAGTCGCCTTCTTACCTCCGGTGACCTTATCCCTCTGGTTCGCCCTCTCCAGGCCCCGGCAGGCCGCCGGCTCGGTTCGCTTCTCGCCCCTCCGGATCTGCCAGACCGGGCTTGTCCGGCCCAGATGAACCCCCCCGCTGAGCCCGGCCCGGCCTGGGCTCGCCGCCCACCTCCTCGTTCCTCCGGCACCGCCGGCGGAGGGTTTGGAGGATTCGCCGCGGGAGTTGCTCCGGGAGCAGGGGGCGCTGCTGGCTTTCCGCCCGGCCATGGAGAATGCCCGGGACCGGCCGGCAGTGGCGGCGCCGTTGCCGGCGGAGCGACTCCGGGAGAAGGGCCAGATGTTGATGTTGAGCTCGGCGGCGCTGCCGCCGCTGCCCTTGCTCTCCCTCCGCGGCCGCTCCTTCTCGTTCCCCTTCTTCTCCCCGACCTTGAATATATCCCTCCACCGCTTCGACCCGGACGACGGCGACGACGAGATCGACGACGTGATCGACGCCGGCGATGGCTCCAGCGGGGGCGGCAGCGGCGGCGAGGGGTCAGGCGGGGGCTCAGCTAGCTCGGGCTCCGGGTCTGCTTCGGAGTGGACGACCGAGAGGAGTTGGAGGGGGCGTAGCACGCCGTCGACGAAGAGCTCGTCGGCGGTAAGTAATTCCGGCTGCGGATAAGAAGGATTGCCAACCATCCAGAACTCGAACTCCGGCGACGAGTCGGCGCTCCTCCTCTTCGGAGGCTCCAAGGATAAATCCATCCTATTCCAAGAATAACGGCAATGAGAATAAAAGAGAAATATAGAGGAATAACAACAATGGGAATAAGAGGAAGAGAGGGATAAGAGACAGAGGAAGAGAGGGATAAGAGACAGAGGAGAGATGCCCAGAGAAAGTTTTGGTGGGAGATGGAGTGGTGGTGGTGGTGGTGGTGAATGTTAGTACTTGAAAGCTCACAAAACATAATAAAACATTTACCCAAAAACCATGACATCTATATCTTCTCTCTCTCTCTATCAATTCTCATCATCACTTGAGGGGAGCACATGGGAAAGAGGCCCACCTACAATAAAGAGGAGGCAATAAATAAAAGGATGGAGAAGGGAAAAAGGGCTTTAGAGAGAGAAGCATGGAGAGTTTAGAGAAATAGAGAGTAAAAATGGAGTTGTTTTGCTTAGAACTTAAAACTTATAGATCGATCGAATACGAAAAGCAGATCGACACAAAAATAATTACCGATTGCTTCGTAAAATTTGTAGACTTATTAAAAAGTTGTCTCTCTTCGGGCATCATATATGTATTGAAAGATAAATAAAATTGTAGACTGAATGATCTTCTTTATTACTTAGTATTTAAAAAAAAAATATCTGTAGGAGATATTTTTTTTATTTTTTGATTTAGTAAATTATATTTATATTAGAGCTATATGAAATATTATTTTTATGCAAAAAAAAATGTAGTTTTAAATTCTTTAAATTGAAGGGAATTGAGAAGAGAGACTAGTTTGGGTGGTGGTTGGCTTTAAACTACCGAATATCCCAGCTTTGCAAAGGTGGCGAATGAAAAGATAGTAGGAATGGGGCGAAAGGTGGTAGGAATGAGACATATGGGGTGGAGATTTGGAGATCATAGAAGAGAAAGAGAGGAGAGAGAGAATGGAGGAAAAAAAAAAAAAAAAAAAAAGGGGAGGCGAGGTGAAGTCATATCAAGCTGGATGTCTTATGGGGCTGTCCAACGTGGCGTTGACACCTCGCATTGGTCTTCTGCTTATAGTTCCCATGCTTACCCTGTTTCTTTCTTACCACGCGCTATGGCTTTAGCTTTGTCAGCTTATTATGATGGAAGGCTAGCTTTATCAGTAAATACTTTTCTTTTCTTTATGGAGTGTACGTATATGTGGCTATATATGTACTTATACCTATGGATTGGATCTAGCTAGCTTGCATTGCATGCATCATTCCTTCGGACAGACCGGGCATCTCCAACTAAGGTCTGGATTTGGTTGGGATAGCTAGCTAAAAAAAGAGAAATTGTGAGGATGGCCAGGAGTTCCATTGGATTCCATTGCTTTTGGTTGGATTTGATATATAGGCTTTGATAGATTCCTTTGATCTAATAGATAAAGAATATACATCCTGTATGCCTAACGTTCTGTTTGCCATATGGCTCAAAAGTATTTCATGAGATGGATCGCTATATTTGATGTGAATCATTACAGTTGCTACATGTAGGCTTAGATAGAGATGGGGAGTGAGATTCACCGTATCAGAAAGCTAAATTGCATATTCGTCTATCCATGTATGTTGTTCAATTGAGATATTTTTTTTTCTTAACTACATAATTTTTCGAGCTATACAACATGCCTCACATAGATAACCCAACTTATCAGGCTTATATCTCAACTAACAAGGCTATCAATTCAATATGGACTTCTCTTGCCATTGTCCATAGTTGTAGGTAGGATTCAAGAGCAAGATTTGCTATATAAAAAACCTGACTCATGCACCGAACTTCTAAGGCTCTCACTTGTCCGTATATCATTCGGCCGAGGAGCTTTTTTTTTAAAAAAAATAGGCATCTTTTCGAGTTTTACAATATTATGCTAACCTTTAAAAGATCGGGCATGCATGGTGATGAGGGTCAAATTCCACTGTTTAGACCTTGCAAACTAGTCAAAGTAATTTTTTTTTTGTTTTGAAGAAGAAGAAGAATTTGACTGGATATATCTCTTAGTTCAGAAAGAATTAAGCGAAACAATATAAAATTAATATAAAAGTTGAAATCTATCTCTTATAACATTTTAGTTTGTCATAATTATTTTTCTTACTTAGGAAAAGTTCTCTCTTTTAACTAGAAGAGGGATCTGACTGGGATTGTAAGGATACAAGCCACTAGTATAAATAGAGCTCTTATAACTCATTTTAATCATCGCCAATAAATTAAAGACCAAAGATGTAGACAATACTTTTATCTTTTTTCTTAATTAATATTTTTTTAAGAGATTCAATTTGAGCATGTTGAAGAAATTTCTCACTTCAGTATTGCCGGAAACACATGCCATCAAGACAGATTAAAACAAGTAAGAAATTTGTGTGACTCACAAGAATCGGTGTAATATATGAAAAATGTTGTTACTTAACAAACTAGAATTACTATGTCAAATATTTGAATTGTCAATCTCGGGTTAGTGAGAAAAAGGAATTCTGATGTAGGCATAACCATGACTCTCAAGTGGTTTTCATAGAGAAGAGTTTTGACTCAAGCATTCTAACCTCAAGACTTCTATTATGATCCATGCCTACTAATAAAGTGATGAACTACATCAAGCTGAGCTAGCTCATATATCGTGCATGCCGCTCAAGCCATCAAACTTAAGTTCGAACAAAGTATCACACTTGTATTGACCCATGAAGACATTCTATTTGACTCAACAACGTCAGATCCATTTAAAGTTTTGGAAAAGATGCATGGCCTAGACAAAATCATTGTAAAGAGAGGGTGTCCATCCATATGATCTTTATCAGAGCAAAAATGGAATTTATAGATTCCCTTATGACTTACATCCAATTCACCTTTGATACTCAAATATCCCAACTTACCAGGGGCCTTTTGGGATCTTTGAATCCTTTGCTACCTTCCTTTACCATTAGAGGTACACAAGATTTTCCAAATCCTCTTGTGGCTTTTATTAGGTGTTTTTTTTTTTCTTTTGGAAAGCCTATTCATAAAGGTAAAGCATCCATCCTCGCAAGGGAGTGCTCAAATGTTAGCTTTACATGGCATGCGGTTGTCATCAATCACCATCCTCTCTTCTTTATAAATGTTTCTTTATGAGGTTCTAACATTTGATCTCAAAAAGCATGCAGCATTCGCTCAACACTCCCAACGTACGTCGCTTTCTCTCTCTCTCACACACGCGCACACACATACACACACGAGAAATTATTGGTTGGACCAGATTTCTAGTCGACCAATCTAACCATGAAGCAACATGCGTAAATCCGAACAAAAAAAAGAGAAAAAGAGTGCGATACATACTCATTTGTTCATGTTGCTTCATGGTTAGACTGGTCCACCAGCTTATCGGTCAATTTGGCCTAGCTAAAAAATTTAACAAGTGCATGCGCACACGCAAACCAGACACAAGATAGAGAATGGTGCAAGCAGAGAACATGGTACGCTAGTTGCGTAGAAAAGAAACAATGCACCGAGGATAACAAAGAAGCATAGGATAAAAAGCAACAAATCTAATTTGCCATGAGTTGAAACAGGGGAATAAAAGAAAACACAGAATAAAATCCTAAAGGCAGTCTACAAGAGCATTCAAAAGATCAAGTCAAACTAGCACTCGTTGAACAACTTTAAATGATATTTCTACATGTTTTGAACTGTATGTTCATAAGACTAGGTACTGAAAAAAAATTGCTGATAGTTCAGCCTTCTCTTTGAGAGAAAGGGAAGGAGACCTACATGCACCACAATCATCAAGGTCCCGATTTTTCGGCGTGCACCATCGAAGGATTGAAATCAAACCTTTTAGTTGCTAAGTAGAGGGGTGCGACCTCTGGGACAAGCCCCGGCTCACTCATAATTAAGTCTTCTATAACCAAACATTGATGGCACTATTCCTATTGGATATCATAAGAAGTTTTTTTTTATGCTGGTTTTAAAGTGCACTAACCATATGTAGGACTGATAGCTGTTGCCAAATTGGACGTTTATCTTCTCAATGGAACTTATCCAATGACCAATGGATTTTTGGATCAATCTATAGTTACTAGCTGATTTCATATAATTTCCCATACATGGTGAGAAGTGTAATTTGAACTGTCTATTCATATGGAACTAAAGGGTAAGAACTTAGCGCTAAGCCTCGCATATATGACCGATCTTTTCCTTCTCACATAAAGCTTTTGAGATTAGTTAATTGGCTAGCATACCATTAGAAAGATTTCTAAAGCTTAAAGTTAAATGAATTGCATTTCTTAATTATGGATTTGGTTAGAGATTACCAACTCCATGTGGTGCAGCTAAGGCTCAGTGTACACGCGAAACAAATAGACAAACTTCGAGATTTGATGCAAAGAAGGATGTGGATGGTGCAAAGAAGGATCCATGTTGGTTAATCCTTATTCAAAGTGATCATCCACCAGCTTTGAATAGACTACCAACTCAATATGGTGCAGCTAAGGGCCAGTTTATACTGGAAACAAGAGGTTTCCATGGAGGTTTGATGTGGTGCATGACAAACTTGGAGAATGCATTTACCATATTCAAAATGATCTTCCACAAAATTTAAATATTAAAATTCATGTTTTATTTTTTTTAAAAAATATTGAAGTTCATCATGCATCATATCTTACTCCATATCAGACAGTAGACCTGAGTCATAGCCAATGCTTTAGAAGCACATCACTGCAAATGCATCTGTTTTCCTATACAAGATATTTCACATATACGATAGCCACGCATGTAAATGCCCCTCACATCTCCTATTTATATTCACAATATCCATTAAATCTTACAGGACATGCTAATCATTTAAAAGTTTGCTAGTCCCATATGCATTGTTCTTCGTCCTAATTGCTAGTAGATGGTCTAGCAAGATTAAAGTTGGACTATGTTTATCTATGTTAAGCCTGAAATATTATCGACCCTTTTCCTATCGGCTTAAGTTTTTGTTAGAGGTTGCAAGTTCGAATCCCTCCAATTCAATTATTCAATTATTTCTTTAACTATTTCCAATGGTTTGTTAAGTCATCCTTCTACGTGTACGGTTCAAGCTGTCGAACCTTTTTCTATTAATTTAAATTTTCAGAGTTAGATCGATTTGATTAACCCAAACCTATCCCTTCAACAGAGTCGAATAGGCCACTGATCATTGATTAATTTAACCAAAATCTAATCGGATGTAGGAATGCTAATAGGCTGGATCCTTTTTGAACATCTCCAAATTTCCACAAGGTGG
This sequence comes from Phoenix roebelenii, assembly GCA_025769935.1. Classification (NCBI taxonomy): domain Eukaryota; kingdom Viridiplantae; phylum Streptophyta; class Magnoliopsida; order Arecales; family Arecaceae; genus Phoenix; species Phoenix roebelenii. Next base: position 3,738,179 of record JAOXJJ010000263.1, read on the forward strand.
GGTATTCTTGCCTCCAAGGAGAATAAAAGGCTCATAATCCCCATAAATGAACCATGGCAGCAGTTGATGCAGATGCTCTCAAAGCTAACCCTAAAACCTACAGTGTGCTCCCAACACCTTAAAATGAGGTCGTCCAACAACCTGGAACAAGTTTTGGAAGCCTATCATAAGATTCTTAGAGAATCCAATTAGTTAAAGCTTTTGTAATTATATAAGAGTAGCTAGGCCCCTTCCTTTCTGAGTCACATCAACTCATTTAAGGGAACGATTAAGAAATTTTTTGGGCGGAGTCCACGCATTGATAGGTAGGAGGGATGCAGGGGAAGTGGACACGAGCCGTCCCTTTCGTTCTTGGGCATGAGGATAATAAGATGTAAGACTTTGGGGTGGTGGTTGGCTTGTATATTCTTTGCGTTCAGACTGGTTGATGAATTATTACATGCACATAAATGCCAACCCCAGAAAGAAAAGATTTCATATCCAAACAAGAAAAAGAAAAAGAAAAAGTTTGATTTACTTTTAACATGTAATATTGAGCAGCAAATTATTTTCTTCGGATTTATCACACCATTTGATTCAATTATATACAAATGCAACAATCATCAAGACTAAAGAAGGAAAATAGGAAAAAAAAGTTCAAACAAAATGGATTCCCCCCTTAAAAGAAGAAAAGTTAGATAAAAAACTAGGCTTATTGGCATATTAGCGGTCATCACATAAACAAATCGAGAAAGAAGCGCAGCCGGCGGCAATCCGAGACCGAGAGCATGATGAATGAAGCTTACTGGAACCGAGGTGTATGATTGGCATGGTGCGCCGCCACGTGGTGTAGGGTATAATTTCTCCGTTGTATGGCCATATCTCTAAAATCATCAAAGCTAACAAAGAAACAGATCAAAGACCTCAAAATTTCATGTTGGAATCATGTACTCATCATGCTCTTCCATACCAAACTCCCTCCATGCGATGAGACCCCAAGCCAAGAACACAAGAACAATGGAAAGCCAACACATCCTCCACATCCACCTCTCCCCACCACCCCCAAAAAACCCACCCATTTTTGCAACACCAACCTCCCTCTCCCTCTCCACATTCTCCATAGAAAAAGAAGCTGCTGCAGAAGAAGAAGATGAAGAAAGATAAACCTTCCCATAGTTGTATCCATGCATGCCGGGCAACGAGGAAGAGCAAGAACATGAAGAGTTGGCGTCACAACCTTGGATCAGCACAGAAGAGCAAACACTGCATATCTCTTCTCTTCCATGCAAGCCAGTGATCACTTCCTCCCTTGCACCTTCCAAGGCTTCTAACAACTTCCTCCCCCTTAGCCTGCCGCTCATCATACCTGCTCGCCTCTCGGTCACAACGTCCTCGGCATATCGATCACCGCGTTTGGGCTGTGAAACCTCTGAAGAAGGCTGGCTTCGCTGGAGGGATGAGACCAGCTTCTTAGGCGAGTCATGGAGGAGTTTAAATAAATCAGAGCTGACGGCTGAGGTGACGTCGGTTGTCGAACAGCTGCGGCGATGGCCGGGGATGGACTGCTTGTAGGAATTCCAGTCATCCTCGAGGTTTTGGAACTTCTTTTTGAGTCCCTCTGCTTCTTCTTCCCCTTGCGATCTTGTCATGGCTTTGGTTTTTTGGGAGTGTTTTGTCTGCAGGGAGGGAAGGCGAGGTATTGAATGGTGAGGTGGGCAAGGATGGAGATAGAGTGGGGGGAGTGAAATAGTGGAAGCCTGAAACTAACCGTTAACCCACGTTCGAAGTTTAAAACGGTGGGCTTGGCGGGATCTCCTTTGGATTGGTTTGTTTTGTTTCAGTTACGAGGCTTTGGAGCCTCTTCCATGCCTTTCGGATGCATGATGGTTCGTGGATATATCCTGAATTTTCTGTTTCACAGGAAGTTACAAATAAATCTTGTACGTTTTGATTGGATGGTTATTCAAGGATCATCACGTAGAACAACAAAAATGAGGAGATTCAAAAAAAAATAGAAATCTGGAAAAATACAAATTCTCTTTTACTTTGCCTCATGGAAATAGGCTGGGCCTGGAGTTCCTTCTGCTTTCTTTGTTGAGGGCTGTGTTTAAATTTATGTTTGATTGTCCTTGTTGAACATTATCTTTGGTGATGGTATGTGGTGCAACATGACACAATTCAAGTGGAACACTTGAGCTTATGCTGTTCGAATAAATGCTCAAGTGAATAATCTCACCTGTAATAACTGTTTGAGACGGCCAAAAAAGGCAGATGCCTTCAGAAAAGAAACTCATTATAATTAACAAGAAACCTAGTACCAATCACAAGGTTCCTACATGAAGCCATCACAAATCATTCTATTCTATGTTTATGTCTTGAAGAACACATTTCAACATGGGGGCTTAATTATTCCAATTTCCAGCAGCTCATGGTCATTGCATTAAGAACACTAGCTTTGTTGGAAACACAGTCAACAATTGCAGTTCAGATTTCAGTAGGTCAATATAAAAGTTCCAATTCAATAACTTGTCAATTAAGAGGTAACAGCACTTCCCATTCCAAGATGCAGAATATATCATAAGCAGCTGGGTACATATAACTAAGGTAGGCAATAACATTTGAAAATGGTTGCTACAATTATGAAAATAAGTAATCCACTCCAGAAATTAGCGCTGAATAAATAGTTGATTGCTAATATAATTTAGACATTCAGCTAGACAAGCATGTGTTGATGTCGCCTCATCACACTAAAGAAATCAGCTTGTAGAAGAGTTGGAGATATCCTCTATTATGCCTTTTCCATCAGCAGTATCAAAGAAGAAAAAGTTCTTCAGCGGGTCGCCCTTACCGGAGATTGCTTTAATCACTTCCTAATAAATTCCATCAGCAACTATTCAGTTTACAAGCAACGTAAGAATGAACAGATATGCATATGATAGACAACTGACAATGTTACAAGAAACTGTATCTCTGGGCAACTATACTGACTATAAGGTGAATCCAGATCAAGGGTCACACCATACCCTTGCTAATGGCATGGCGACAATGAGGGTAAATTAGAATGCCAGCCAAGACTTGCAGGTGGTTTGCAATTTCATACAGGCATGGTGCCAGGACTGTTTTGCAGAAGGGTGCACATAAGCTCTAATATCATACGACAGACGGCATCTGCACAATTCACAAGCTAGCTCCATGCTATTAGGCTCTGTTTGGTTCGTGATTAAACTTGACTTAAGTGCTGAATAAGGGGTTTATTCAGCCAAACGACAACAAAATATTTTTATTCAGCCAACAGTTTTATTAAGTCAATGAGTACATAACTATCATAACCCGAACAAAACTATTTGGCAGGGGGCAGCTGAATAACTCTATTCCCATCATTGGAGAGGCTTCACTCATCTCAATTTTCAAAAGGTCATCCTATATCAATTATTCTATCCAATGAAACAGCATTTGCAACCATTCCACTTTGATTCAAATTCATAATTAAACAAAAAATTCAGATTTATTACAAAAACAGGATAAAACAGAATATAGAAGAACAGAAAGGAATAGAACTTATTCCAAGTTTTGCTTAACTGACAAGCCAAGCAAGGCCTTAGAGTAAATGCGATTTGACTTACTTATGAATGCTAACCTTTTACTTCCAAGGGAATCTTATACCAATAGTTTCTAGACCACTATCTATCTTCTAAGTAATCCAATTATCAATCACCATGCTAGCTTCAATCTCCTAATCTCCTTGTTCCCTACCCTCTATAATTCCTCATCTCCAATCCAATATTGTCATTATGATATTTTATAACTCTAGGTGTACAGTTTGAGGAAAGTGTTTCCTTGCTACTTTGAACTTGTTGGTTTGAAAGATTCAATGCGTTACAAAGGAAAATAAAGAACTAGGCCGATGAAGATAAACAGGAACAGGTTTCAGTAAGCCTTTCCTTTCGCCAACTATTTTGTGCAGAGGCCACTTGCAAGCCAATAAATAAATGGCTCACTTGTCACATGGGCTATATTTCAATAACTGGATGACCATAGTCATTTTATAAGAGATGAAGATGCAAACAGCTTTATCAAAGTTGCTTTTTGCCAACAAAAACAAATTGATAAATGAACTAAGATGTTCAAAATTCAATTGGGGCATGGATGTTGCAGTGGATAAATAAAAAGATGTTGCACAAGCATTTCAGTTTAAAAATGTGCAACAGATATGGCAACTAGAATCTTTCTTCTGCTTTTTTTTCGTCAGAAAAAGCAACAAAAATCATTCATATAACCACTTTACAAGCAAGATATTTCTACTAGAATACACAAACTCTTTGAGACTGTGACATGGCCACCCAATGTTAGAATAAAATAAAAGAACACTCTTACGCAGGCTGATTTGCATATGCAATGTCTGTGAGGCTGTGAAGCTCAGATCCTTAAGCATAGCTTACTCGCAGCTAGCATTTCATAAAGTTCATTAACAAATTGTTTTTTCTTACAAAATTCAGAGTGACAGCAGCTAACATTTGGTGGATGGGCATGATGGGCATCCAAATTTTGTTTAAATCATGCTTTCTTTTTAACTGATGCATATTAAAGTGGGAAATACAAGGCTGTAAGCAAAAGGACAAATTATTACATTTTTATTCTAAACCATTGCTTTGGAACTTAAATATCAGTTCAGTGGAAAAAATCAAGAAAATAATTTACTGGACCATCAAGTAAAAAATTTGAAACCTGCTAGCATGAGAGAATATTTGATAATTGTACATATTCTCCCAAAAAAATTCCTTGTACCAATTACCCTTCCACTTGATTGATCTTGTTGATCTTTGCCTCTGCATAATTGATTTTCAGGTAGGGCCAGCAACTAGCCCCAATTCATCAGGCGCCATGAAAGCATAGCTACTTCAAATTGCATGCCGTGTCTACATATAATACATATCAATTACCGATATTTATTGAATATTTCTAGAATATGTGTCAGCTACTTTGTTTAAGTATCCTATCATTTAATATATATATATTTAAAAAGCTTTGGATACTTCCTGGATATGCCTAGGATACTTTGCAGATGTACATTAGATACTTCCAAGATGAATCTAGGAATGAGGGAAAGGGCTTTCTTTCTTTTTTCATGAATGTTGACCTTCTATTGATGAAGAAATTATCTGAAATTTTGTTATGCTGATATATGGATTATGGTCTCTTAATATAACCATGATGCTTTAAAGATACACACATACTATATTGTTTTGATAATCAGATAAATCATAGCCTGGACATCCCTCTTTTTCAAGATTTACCTCATCAGCATATATGAAAAGATCAACAAAGTCCAGTCCCTTATAGCTTTTGGCACTAAAATAAAAATGGGTTATCACAACTTGGTCATAACTTAAACACTCCCACTCCCTTGGTTATGACCTGCTTAAATTAGTAGAGATCAACCATTGCTTTTTTATTTTTTTCCTTTTCTTTTTTTTTGGGGGCATGGTGGGGGTTGGCAGGAGCCCACCGAATTTATTGAGGGCAAAAGAAAGAATTTCAAAGAGAGAAGAAAAGAAGTAAGAGGAGGGTTGCTATTACAAAAGGAAAAACATGGGAGACTGCAACCTCCAACCCCAACAAAAATTACAACCCCTTCTTCACAAAAACCTTCCAATCCTTAACGAAGGACTGAATCTTAAAGAAAACTATCTCTACAGAATTTTGAGTTCGGATTTATTAATGCACATGAAGGTTAAATTTACATAAATCTCATAATTTATAGCATGGTTAACATGGACACAACCACAAGTGAGCATGGCAAAATAGATAATGTGTTTACACTCAAAATGCAGCAGAAAGTCTATCTTCCCATAGAAATTTCAAGCAAAGTGCCTGCCAATTTCTCTTTTAAAAGTACTGCAAAAAAAGAATTCAACCACACCTGGCCAAGAACTCCCCCCAAAGTTGCACAAACAGGAGGATGCTCTTTTCCTCCAGCTGCTAGCATTCGTTCCAGAAGGCTGACTGGGACATGAGACTCACTCAAAGACTGTCAACGATTAGCAGTTTGATGTCAAAATTATGTAGTGCTGTTTGATACACTATCTATATTTAAAAAAAAAAGGAAAATACAACCATGTTACCTGAGCATCACACAGTTCCTTCCTCAGCCTCAAAATTAAAGGAAGATCAGAAATAGAAGTTTCTCCAGGTTTACGTCCTTCAGACAATTCAAACCTTTCAATCACTGCATGAAAACATATAGCAGCATTCATTGACCTCTTATTGCCGCTCAACCTCATGTAACATGAAACAGATTAAATAACACCAGGCGTCAGCACTAACAGAGGGCATCTATATGGTTGCTACCCCCAATTTACTTGCAGTGTTGATTTTGATACTCATAAACGAGTAGTTATATACAACAATGGATGATCTAAAGTTGTCAAGTAACACATAAAAGAAGGAATTTAGGGACTTAGCTGAAAAGGTTCCTTCACCAAAGGTGGCTCTCCCTAACCTTGACAAAGTGAGAGTGGCATCCACTTGGACAATCACCAGAGTTTTGCAAACAATATTAGAGGTGAGATTTGTCACTGGCCATTATAAAGAAATTTTAATACCCATGACATGCCATTCTTGCAAAAAATGAACATTGATAGAAGGGGGTGGAGAACTCGTATGGAGTCTAATACTCAGAGGTAGGATTTACATCAGGGTTTAGGATGTCACTTCACCTCAAGCATTTATATCTCTTCCATTTTTCCTAGCATACAAACCTTCATTTGGTCGCTTTATTTATCAACACTCACCACAACCCACTTAAAAAAATAGGTGTGTTAGCTAAAAATCATCACTGAGAAAGAATAAAATTTGTCCAACATTCATAATCCGATCACCTTCAAGATAAAAGATACAACAATGAATTTGAGTATTAATATTATGTAGTAGGATAAAAATGGTGAAAGATGAACTTAGAACCTTGTGACAGTTGGACATTCAGGTTCTCTCAAAGTGCCTGCACTTTAAGACACGCGAATGAGACATCATGACATAAGGTCCTTGGCACTTTATAGTCCCATTCATGCTGGAGGATAAACAATCAGCCTAGACTTTTGGCTTGTCCTATTGAAAGATAATCTATTGCAACAATTGACACTACAAATCTTAATCATATCAAGTGCCAAATAAGGAACTGGAGTTTCTAAACTCCGACAGGAGGCATAAGGTATATGCATGCACAGATGCATGCAGACACAGACATATGGTATATGAGGTGTCTTGCTCAAAAAGGGGATAAGGCTTGTTGTAATGTTAATGATACCATCAGATAAACTACAAGGCAAGTTTCAAATTTCATAGACCACACTACTCTCCAATAGATTTTTTTTAAGGAAATATTGATATAGGCGGTGATATTTTCCCATTAGATCACCCTACCATGTATGCATCAAATCTCAGTCTGGCATTGTAACTGTTGTTCCACACAAAAAACAACATCCTAAGGACCTCAATTCCCCATTTTAAAGTGTCTGGTGTTGCTGATTAGTAAACTGGAACCCAGATGAACTACCTAATGACGAAATTAATTAATTATGTAATGACAGCAAGACCCTTTAAATTTTCTTTTTTAAGTTCCAATGACAAGTTGTGGTACACCCTGCACAGGAACGGACAATACCCAAATAATCAGAATTAATGGAAAATTCCAACAAAAGAACTGCAATTCAAATTTGCACTAAACTTCACATGCTAGAGCATTAACACTGCCTGGTGATAGCTTGTAAAGCATTAGCGCAGAGATAGTGCAGTGTGACACAAGCTGCTGGGTACCACAACAAATTCCTATGGCATCACTATTTCTTGAGCAAAACAACTTATGAGCTACAGCTCGTACAATAAAATGAGCATTTGGTGTTTCAACTTGCTTCTTAAGAGTGAGTAAGCCTTCAGTATTAGCTTATTAGAAGATACTGGAAGAGGCAAGCAAAAACTGTGCGAAGTATAAGATTTCAAGGAAAGATAGCTTTTCACAAGTTTCTAGTTCTCTTTAACACTACTAGAGTTAGGAATGTGCTACAATGGCGTTGCAATTCACAAATGCTGCAATAAGACATATACAGACCTCTCATGGCAAAGTACACTTTGCTCACTTTCCTTGGAAGATCCCTCCAGGGTATTGAAATTGCTTCCTGCAAGGGCAAATGAAAATTATTAAGGAAATTTACATTATGGCCAACTTTTATGCTCAAAGCGGATGTATTAAATAAATCTGAATCATACTTTCCTGCAATTGAGCACAACACTAGTGAAGATCTTTAATGAAGAGATTTTGGTTGGTAATATGTTAGCTGGATATCACATTACGACAAATTTGATATCAGCTAACTAGTCCCCTGAAAATTTTCTGAATTTAGTAAAAGCCATTGGAAGGGAAAACTCATCTCCCACTTCTGCAAAGCTCAGCGAAGCAGAAGCAGATCTTCAATAAATTAATTGTCAGGGCAAAGTTGTGGAGCTAAGGATTCAAAGGTCAACAGGGGATCAGACAACAAACCATTTCCAATATGTTCACAACCTTACATTCAATGCAAGCAATCGTGAGAATTACTACACTGGAACTCCTTCAAGATTTGCTTCCCATCGATGGCATGTTTTAAAAAGTATAAAAGAGTGCCTTGACTTGATCTATAAATACGATGAGAAGATCAAAATGGGAGCTAAACTCATGGATCACTAAGTGCAAAAACATTTAATTGCTAACTGGGACTTCCTTAGCAAGTGATAAGACTAAGAATACGACCAGGACTTGACTGCAAAAAGGTTTGACCAGGAAGACTAGCGGGTTAAAAAGTTAGGTTCATACAGTAGCAGCGCAACTTCAGTCAGCATATACAACAGACCATTTCAAAAACTTTATATTTACCTTCATGATATTATGTGCAATTGTGTAAATAAAAAAAACCTTAATTATGCTAAATTCTAAATGAATGGATGGTAAAAGCATGCGATGTTGAAATGCCACAAGTATTCAAACAGCACAAACAACGAAATCACTAAAAATATCAGAATATTTGCCTCCACAAGATTCAGTCATTAAGTGTATAGACTATAGAGCAGTGGTCCTTGGAGCCTTTTCATCAACCCCAGAACAAAATGGATCCAGAATGATGCGAAAGGGGAAAACATATTAACAGATATGATCCCAATTGTAAGGCATTTGAAATCATTCAAAGAGTTCAATACCCTAGCGAAAGCTGGCTTACATGGGAATCGAAATTTCGCACTGTTTTTCATTTGCTCAAGGAAGGATGCCTCATTTGACGCAAGCCATATCAGAAGCACAATACCCTGAGCCCAATCAGTTCCAAAAGTTGAGTTTAATTGTAGTTTCCGGAACCAAAAGAGCCTATGAATATTTCTAGGTGTATTCGTACCCGTATAGTATGAAACACCGGTTTTAGCAAAAAAAAAGGAGCCTATGAATATGCTACATGAATATTTAGCACCAAACTGTATCACACTTGAGAGCATTACTTACTAGTTCAGAGGATATTAATTGAGAAGGGAAAAATAGAAGAGCCATTGAACAACTAACAGAAGCAATAAGCACCATTTTAAGTACCAAAAATCTGAAAAAAGGGTGGTATTGGACAATTGGCATAAAAAGTTTTGAACAGCGGGCAGTAAAATCAAATATGACCATTTAACAGATATACCTCGAGACTTGGATACTTTAGTTGGCATTCAGCAGTACCATCAGACTTTTTCTGCCAAAACAATAATGATGGAGATTAATTACTTTACGTGCATTTCTTTATGCTAAGAAAGACTACAAAATAAGTTTATCCACATAATAGGTTCACCATGCAAAGAATTTAGGTTCACCAAGCAAAGCATAAGATTCAACAACTATGAGCAAAATAAATAAACAAAATGTGATACATGCTCCACCAAAATGTGACAGAAACAATGCAAACAGCTCCTTTTCAGATCAAAGGGAGATTTGACAGAAACATCTAGAGGAAATACCATTAGTGAAAAGGATGTTTAAAACAAGGTATATATGCAACATAGAAATGGTTCACAGAATAGAAATCCCTATTGAGAAGCCAATTATAAAGCACTACTTGTTTGAAACAGCTCGCTTTCTTCATCATAGTACATACTAAACTTTTTTTTTTGATTTCCTTTAACACATCAACAACAGTAATTACAGAAACTTTTAAACCTAAAATATTATCTGAAATTAGATAATCAAAAAGCAATCTTAACAGGCAATTATCTTATATACAGGCTCAAACAATAACCTGATTATGAAGGAACTGCAAGGAACTAAAACTGTTTACATTCAACAGTTCGAGCAATTGGTTCAAAGAAAAAGTGACACGATAGATCCAATCAGTAAGAGAAAACTGCAAGGCTACAAGTTGACAAACAAACTACTTAGCAGGTAGCACATCAAAATTGCAAACAGCAAAGCATATCATGTCAAAGCTGAAAGGTGTAGTGAATAAATTTAGGACATTACAATTACAGACATGGAAGTAAGGATTTTTTTTAAACCAAATATAATCATAAAGGATCTTGATTCCTTAGGTTGGATATGAGCAAGGAGATATTTGAGGCAAAAATTAGACATGTTATCTTGCAGGAGCCAACAAATTGGTTCATAAAAGCCGGCTATGCATGTTTGTAAATTAGCTTGGGCACTGCTAATAAAAAGAATCAGAGGAATGAAACACCTTGAAAATTAACTGACAAATGGCACATATAAAACAATATATAAAGATCAAGCAGGTATGCTGTGGTTTATTTACTGAGAAGATAATAAATATTTTTACTAGATGGAAAGATGCAGACTAATATGATAAGACTAAAAATAGTCATGCAGTGTCATGGCTTATTAAGCATCATTCCACACTAGTCCCTGCTTGAACAAAGGACTTAAGTGAATGGGGAATAGAACAAATTTTGTTATATGGCAGGACACAACCAGAATGACATTGAATTTTTCAGTCAACTTCCCATGATCAAAGCCAATAATTAAAAATAGTAAGCAAGAAGATAATCATACAGCACCTGGATGTAGGTGTAGTTCTGTAGATCAACAAAAATTTCACCACATGAACCTCTACACTCGATTGCATAAAGTGCAACACGCCTTGGTCTCCTTCGACACTTTTCATTGATTGCTTTCTGTGGGAGTTGCACTCAAACAAATCAGAGATCAAAATGCCATATGAATAACTATAAGCATACAGCTTGTACGCAAATAAGCTCAATTACGTTACATTTCCAGGTGTTATATAGATAATTGATTAAACTGAAGGTGAACATTGAGAAAGTGAACATTAATTAAACTGTCAGAAGACCAGTCCTGATTTGATTGGTTCAATAATAAGAGACATGCCGTACCTTAGTTTTAAGAGAGCAACAGCTGACAACCACAGCATCAAACTTGTCAAAAAACTCTCCATCAAACTGTGACAAATCACCTGCCAAAAACAACGGAAATTCGTTAGTTATGACAATCAATTTTTGACAAACTCAAAGTTGCAGAAACAGTCACACGCAAAGCTTCCAAAAGCCAAATGATGCATTCAAGAGTTTGGATGCCCCTCCTCTGCTTTACCATTAATGCTCTAATTACATAAAGACATCTTCATATATTACCTTGTTCTTTTGCATTAAGGATCCAGATATGTATCACTACATCAACAATATGTATTGAGCATCAATATCCTCTGTAGTTCCAATAGCATTGCACCTTCAATCTCTGTGCTTCTCGATTATAGCTTGACAAATTCCATGTCAAAGGCTACCCCTACTCTTATGGCACTCAAATCATCAAACAATTGATAAATAATGCAAAAGCTCCTTCACATATCAAAAATCCACTTATATATGACAAATAATAACGATAATGGGCAATTTTGACATGGTCCATTATGACTAGGGACTCAACAATGGTAAGTATCCTCCATTTTCAAAGCCTACGACAACTCTTTTTTCACAAACAACCTTCTGAATTTGTTTTATACCTCATGCAAACAGTAATGTCAAACTACAGCAGAACAAGTTATCATACATATACAATCGTAGCATATTGTACATCAACAAAATTAAGCCCAAAAAGGCCAGATGAAACTTTCCGGAAACAATCTTCCATAAAATAAATGCATTTAAATAGTTGCTTTTACAGTGTAAGTTGATAAAAATGCATTAAATTTGGAGAACACTCTCTGTCTTAGCCATATTTATAAACTCACAACTTTGCCAACATAAAACAACCAATTAGCCAACATACTATAAAGTATGAAGTCAACAACCAGCAACATTTACAATAGACCAAAAGCAGGTCAGCACACTTAAATAAGCAGGTTTTGGTTCGCATTGCAAGTGATTTTTCATGATTTACAAGGGGACAGAAATTGCCATGGAAAATGCTATGAAATTGCCCCAAGCAAATTACTGCAAGGAAATAAAAAACTATCTGAAGTGAGACTCACCTTTTTCTATTGAAACACGGACCATTGGATTGAAATCTTTTAAAGACTCGCAACAAAGTTCATCCAGGGATCTGCCACTATAATAAGCTTCATCAGGAGGAATCAGGAAGTTTGATTGAAGAACATCCTCTGTGACTGGACGATCATCCATCAGCGTCAAATTCCCAACTCCTGCTAGAACCATATTTTTGCAAAACTACCAAAAGAACAAAAGAATTTTTATGAGAAATTTAGATGGCTGCTTCCAACTAAATCTCCATCAAGAACTACTTACAAAATTTGACATATATTCGAACAATTTATGGAAAATATCCTTTGAAATCCACATATTATTACATCTTTATACGGGAGAAAAGGTAACTAAGAGATGGTAATCAAACAGAAAAAGTTTAGCAACAGTCACAGTGATGTGGAACTTTCTTGTTGCTCCTTTCTGTTGGCAGCTTTCACTCGGTCAGTCTTAACGGACTAAGAGAAAAGTGCCACAAAGCTGTTTTACTCCTTTGCATGAGATTCAATTTTACAGTAGCACTTCTTCAAGTCGAAAAGCAACAGCAGATTTATAATATAATAAAATCACATGATTATCAAAAGGGAATGTGAATCAAAATACAAACAGATCTTATTGTAATAAAAGCAAGAATTCAAATGATAGTCCCAAGAGACAAAATTCCACAACTTTGAATACAAACTGCTCCTATTGTAGGGATTAAGTATTGTCCTTTACATGCGGAAAAAACACTACACAAACTAACTTTCCCTTACCTACATTTCTAATAAATTTTTCCCACTTGTGTTACTTTTACCACTTCATTTTGTATTCCCCGGTTGCCTTTTCTTATTGAATTCCTAATACACCATCGAAAATCTAAAAAATTAGTAGAATCTCAAGAGCCGCTGCAACTGCCACGTACGAACACTTGAACCTAGTGATCGATTGTACGCGCAAGAACAAACAGCAAGGTTTTCTCTACTTTTTCTCTTTATCATCATGTAAGAAAATGAAGAACTCACAATTCCATTTTAATCAAGTGAAGCAATGGACCTAAAAACTAGGTAAAAAACCGAAATTACCTCAACTGCCGTGCCATTCAACCCACTGACCAGTATATGAGCCTTGCTTAACCTAAACAAAGATGGCACCCATACTTGAATCATTCAAAGGACAAAACCTCGAGTTCAGGACAACAAGGAAATCGAAGTCATTCGGAGCAACGAGAAAGGGGTCCAAGAGATTACCTCTTCTGCGCATCGACGCCCCACACTCGAATCTGGCGATCGTAGAGAGCTGTTTCCTCTTCCGTTAGCTCCTCTCCGTCCATCTCAATCCGCTTTCGAAACCCTAGGAAGTCCAAGAACAAGGGGAAGACAAGGAGGGAAACAGGGTTTTCGCCCTGGTTCTCCTTCTCGAAATTCCAGCCACCTCCGGTAAGCTAACCACCCAGTACTTTTGCCCCTTCGATTAGGATTGAAACAACAAGGTGTATTTAATAGTGCGTGTTAAAGTCCGGTCAAGAAAACAATTCGGGCCGGGTGTGGAGCTGCACGGCCCCAACCCGGGCCTGGCCGCACTGAGCCCATGTCAACCGAAAGCTGGCCCAATCTAACTCTTTTGACCACATTTAGCACGTCTGTGCTGCACGTGAGAGGAAAGCTCGACGCTTGTGAGTGTGCGAACCAAGGATCCTAATTGAGATATGTAATTTTTAGGATTTGCGCAAATTTTATTTTCTTTGTTTCTTGAAGGGTATAACTCGATAATTAAACTTTAAAACAAGCTAAATCTCCATCAACTAAAATGGAATTGAAAGGAAAAAAAAAGTTTTTTTATTTTTTTATTTTTTTGCATGAATATCCTCTTAAAATTTATATTTATTTTTGTATTTTTATAAAACACTGATTTTTTACAAAATTTTCTAATATTACGGTTCTTCTAACACCGTTAATAAAAATCATATTAATTTTAATTAAAAATAAAATAAAAATTTAAAATTATTTTTTTATCCTTCATCACGATATCAATTAAGAATATTTTAGTTATTTTAATTTGAAACCGTTATTTTTTTAATGGTATTCGAAGGCATGGTATATATGCAAAAATAAACTTAAAAAATAATATAATAGTAAAATAAGTATTTTATAAAAATATGCATGCAAATATTAATTTTGAGAGAATATATATATATAATTCTCCAAGAAGCTCCCTAGGTGGAAACCTAATTTGGCCAAACCGACGGAACCCACACCGAAATCTCACACAAGCGAAACCAAGTTGTGTCGGGACTGGGTTAACCAGGACTTCGAACCGACTCAGCCCACACCGTTTTACGTATCGTTCAGAGTGGACCCGTTTCGAAGCGTTTCCCGCCAAACCTCCCCTTCAGCCGTAAAGTCTCCGAACCGCGCGCTGTAACACGCGCTGCCCCAGTTTCGGAGCCCGATTCTTGCTTCCGTGCTCTCCAAGTTCGAAGGCCATGGAGATCGTTCGATCTCAGAGGAAGCCCGTCGCCGACGGCCCCCCGAACCTCTCTCTCTACCGCTCCGCCCCCCCTCTCGAGGTCCGGCTCGAAGATTTCGAGCTCTACGCCATCGATCGCCTCCGTGGTACCCTGTCACCTCATCCTTCTCTCCCTAATTCGTTTCCGATTAGGGTTTCCAGGGTTTTGTTGGCGTGGAGATCCAATCGTTTGTTCTTTTTGTTTTGGTCACCAGCTCTGTTTGTGCTTCCATCTTCACTAGGGTCTGCCGTGAAATTGATCACTTCTTGAATCTTTTGTTGTAGTCCTAAAAGGAATCTCAGATGGTTTATCCCGTGGGAAGAAACCCGAGGAGATGGAAAAATTGGTAATTTACAATATTGTCTGAGCTAAATTCGGCAATTTGTTGATGCCATTTATGTATATTGGTTGGATCTGAGGGTTGTAAATTTATCTTCGTGAGTGATCAGGTCAGTGAGCTGTGGAGGGCAAACATGAGGCATCAAGATGCGTCAGAGGTGATGAATAAGGATATAATCTCGCACTTTGTGCTTCGTCTTGTTTATTGTAGAACGTATGTTTCCTGGCATTGCCTGTTTGCTTCAGCGGTTTGGAATATTTTTTTGAAATGGTTCTGATTTTTTCTTTTTTGATAAAAATTCAGGGAGGATTTGAGGAAGTGGTTTCTTTCCATGGAGACCACGCTTTTCCGCTACCGTTTCCGCCTTGAAAGCCCGGAATCTCAGGTGGGTGATTCTGTCCAGCGAGAAGTAGTACATAGTTAAAGACCCATTTTCTCAATTATGATCTGATTGGTTCTTACTTTGCAGAGGATGCTCATGGCTGAGTTTCAGCTTCCATACAAAGCACTCAGTAATGCAGAGTTTGAGGTATATTTTCATATCATGTAGCTGACAGAATATAAGCGTTTGTGTTTTCAAAGGTAAATCATGCGTATGTGATGTTTTCTGTTCTTTGTCAAATGACTATTTCTTTTTGTATCTCTTTTTCTTGAATAGAGCGTGAAAGATAAGTTGGGCCAGGTTGCACGCTCCATCGGCCAGCCTTCAAATGGTATGACCGGATTAGTCATTAAGTCTGTGGTATTCTATGGCTAGTAGGTCTGATAATGGATAAATTTAATAATTGCTATCTGAAATCATATGTTGCATTATGCATGTTCTTTCAAATATATATATAATTGATTTATTCTGTGGTGGTAATGAATGTCGAATCTACCTACAGTCCTTGATAGCCTGTTATTAGATGGTAATGGGAATGTTCTTTTTTCTTGTTTTGTTTGCCTGTTATCCTGTATGCCACATTTCTGGCACTATTATCAGGGCTATCTTTTATCAAGACTAGAGCCCCTCCCCCCTCTTCTCTCTCTCCCCTTTGATGTTGATCAAGGCTTAGAGAGTTCAGTTGGTTGTCAAGGTTTAACTGCTTAAATTTTTGTTTTTTTTATATACTATAAAAAAAAGAAAACAGCCATGAGGCCACAGTTACATCCTTACATCACAAGCACCTGATACATCATGAGACAAAACATCCCAGAGCTTCCCAGGAACAATATCACCTAGTTTAACTGCTTAAGTTAAAAATCATAACTTTACTTATTTAGAAAATATTTCCTAGATTGCTTTTTTTTTTTTTTCTTTTTGTTTATGTCAAGGTCGGTCTCGGCTTATCATGACTACATTCAGATCTTTCTGTTTCATTTTTTAAGGGAAACTGAGATAGATTATGGTCCTTATCCAAATTCCTTCTAGTAGCTTTCAGATCCAAAGTTTTGAGTAGGAGCTTAGAGAACATCCTAAAGGTCAATTGAGCTTAATCCTTTTCCTGTGGTCCAATTGCATCATTCAATGGTTGAGCCATGTTAATTTTTAAAGGTTCATCTGTTTTCCAAAATGATTGACATGTTGGTTGGTTATTTTGCAGCTGAAACGATCTTCTTCAAGGTATATAACCCATTGATGTTCTGTTGTCATTGTGTTTTCAAAAATTTCTTGCACTATGAGGTATTTTGATTGTAGCTTATCTGAATCTTATGTATGAAGGTACCTTTTGAAGAAGTTCCAGAACTTGTTGCCAGCCGTAGAGTATTCCTGCTTAAAGGTTATGCATATGTTGCTATGAATCAGGTGCATCCTAAACCTCATCATTAACCCAGGCTAGAAATGGCTGCCAGTGCTATTCTAAAATTCTTTTACTCTTTTGTTAGGTGGTGTCACTTGTTGTCACTCAATTCCGCAGCAACCTTTCCAAGGCACTTGTTTTAACAAACAGGTAATCATTGATTATCTTGGGTTTTTTGTCAAGCTGTTGTCCTAAGAAGTGGCACAAGATATAATTTTAAATTTCAAGGATTGTATTATTCTCAAAAAAATTCAAGAATCATATGCTAGTTGTGTTTTTATGGCTTTAATGGGGTTCCTTCTGTTTTCTACTGGCTGCCACTGCTAAATGACATCTACTGCTGCTCTGTCAAATATTACTATTAATTTAATGATTCAGCTATGGTGGTTCCATGCAATGCATTTATATGATATTGGTAAACTCTCCCTAGATCGCATCCTTTTAGTTTCACAATTCACAATATGCTACCTTAGCTTTTTTGTAGGAAAGCATTAATTTTCTTTCCTTCTATTCTTTTGTTATGTCAAGTCTTTTTTTGACTGGCCATTGTTCATGCTTTTGTAAATAAATTTCTATACTTGTATAAATGTTTCTTTGATACATGGTATAGCTTTTGTGATTATAGCACCTTGGGCATGTGTTCATGTATTCATGTATACATATACATATGCAAAATTGATGATTTATCTTTTTGTGATTTGTGGTTTCTTCTCTGTTGTACAAGTTATTTTGTTATTATTGCTTTTAATTGTGTCAAAATCATCCTACACCAAGGTTGACTTGGAGAATTTTCTGTCCTGAATTTGTTTCAGATAGTTACTATATATGTCTACTGTTGTACTGATTCATTTCTGTGCATAATGATTGGTGTCTTACGACTGCATCTATTCTTTAAATTTTTGCATGAGTCTGTCTATGGTTGGTACACGTGCATTGCAAGTTTGCTACCCTTATCTGGTGTCTGGCTTTGATCGCTACAAAGTCATGTAAATGATTATATTTGTTTCATTCCTTGAAGAAATGTTCCTTCTTACACAGCTATACTTGCTTCTAAAGTTCCATGGTATCAAAGCTTGCACGGCTTGACTTCTCAGACTGGATCATCTCGGGATTATAGATATGATCTATAAGAGATCCAATCTTCATTAGCATGGACTGAATTAGGATGACAATCCAAATAGCATCACGTCTTTGTTGATAGAAGCCAACCAGATTGTTGCTGGATTCTGATATTCTATTGCGAGCTAGCCAAAGGCAATTTTGTCTGATTAGCTAAAGCCTTTGGGTTTTATTATCTCTTGATACGGGTAGCCATTAGAACAATTTGTTCAACAAACTGCTATCAGAACAAGTAGATTTTTGTATTGATAAAAACTGCTCAAAAACACTAATTGTTGAGGATTGAAATATAGTGAATGCCATGCTGGACTGGTATTGCCACAGTGAATGCTATGCTTTGCTGATCTGGCATTGTCATGGTATTACTTTGCTATGCCAGGGCTTGGCATGCTTCTCAAAGATGTTAATTGCCGAGAATTAAAATATAGTGTGCTGGTGCCATGCTGGCATGGTATTGCTATGGTGAATGCTATGCTGTGCTGACCTGGCAATTGGCATGGTATGTACTTTGCTATGCCAGTTCTTGGCATGCACTTGCATGGCAGGATGCCAAGCATTGATTTGTGACCAGTACCATGCTACTGCTGTATTCTGGTAACTCACTGGCAAGTTACATGTATCCTGAGTATACTGACCGACACTTTTTCTCATGCTAATCACTAGTATGCCCCTATATTTTATGGGTGGATAAACTTTGTGTGGATTGAACTGCACCACTAAACCTTCTATATGTATTCCGATGTCCTGCTCTTGCAAATTCTGTGGCCTGTTCAAATTGCAACCAGACTCTGTCAAACTTGATGGGTCCTAGAAGATTTAGAAAATAGCTCTGTGTGTTCTTTGTTGCTTTAGTGAGCCTTCTTGAATCCTATAACTTCGACTTTTTTAAGGATCATGGGTGTCTGGACTCCAAGTTTGGCTTGGCGGTTTTAGTGTTCATAAGCAGTGTATTGCACATGAAAAATTTAACCCCCCACCAACTGTAATCTGACACCTCTAAACTCCGATTGGCCTACAGTCAGGACTTTAAAATGTAGTTCAGTCATAACTTTTAAGGCTCCTTTTGCATTAGTTTTAAGTGCTTTCGCATGTGCGTACGTGTGCATATGTGCGTGCATGTGGATGACCTTATGCGTGGCTTGCTCAGCTGTTAACACGTGTAACATAGTGTTTATAAGAAGTGCATTGCACACAAAAAATTCGACCCTTGCTAACTGTAATCTGACACTTCTCAACTCTGATTATCTGCAGTCAAGACTTTAAAATGTAGTCTCACTCTCATAACTTTTAAGCCTCCTTTTGTATTAGTTTTAATTGTTGTCTCTGTGTGTGTGGATGATCTTATGTGGGGCTTAGTTGTTAACATGTGCAGCGTATTACGGTATCAGTGTTTCAAATGTTTTCCTAGATTTCTTTAAAACACAGGTTGGTTTTTGTTGTTATGCATGTACAAGGTCATCCTGTGGGGTCCATCACCTTGCTCATTTTTGTCATGCACATTAGCTGCATTATGAGCATTAATCAAAGCCCATTGCCCTTCCACATAATCTAGTTCACCATATATAGATGAATGGCCAATTTTTAAGTAGGTTCGCAGGTTCTTGTGCATCCAACTGTTGCTTCATGGGACCTATCCTGCTCAACATCAGTATAACCGTGCTGCAACATTGATCGTTCAAGTTAAATCACTCCACCTTCTGGTCTTTGGTACTTCTTATTTGCTCATGTACCTGAAGTGATACCTTATGTGCATCCAGTAAACTCTTTTATGTGCATCCAGTGATGTCCAGCTCTTCGGTTTTAGCTCTTTTGCCAGTCTTGAATAAGTCACTGTTTTAGGGTGTCTGCTGCTATCTGAGCTGTATTCTCTTGCCCACTATGGGGGCAAGCAAAAGTTCAAAAAAAGTTTTGACAACCATCAGGATCATTTCCATAGGATGCCATAAGGCCTTTGTGGTTTCATGGTCTAACAATCAATCTATCAAAGAATGTTAATGTTATAAATATATATGATTTCAATGCTGCAAATAGCGACATTTTGAAAGATTTATTATATATCACTCTCCAGTTTCCGGTATTTGCAGTCATGCCAAATACAATCTATTCATTTGTTTCTGCAAATGTGGTTCAATGTTTCAGTGATAGTCTAAAGTCTAGATACAGTTAATGGCAATTAGGTTTAATTGTTTCCAATTAGGGTACATAGAAAAATGTTTTTTCAATAGTCATGGTATACCACTCTAATTCTAATTACTACAGTGAGAGTTCTATTATCATTGGCGACTTTAAGTCTATATTCTGTACCAACAGTTAGATCTTATTGTTTCCAGTTCGACCATAGAGAAAATGTTCTGATTTTTAGTTTAATCATGATATGACCTCTCTAAGCAGAAAATGGACATCTACCATTAGGGAGCAAGAGAAGGAGAGGTTGACTCCTGTGAGTCTACTAGTTCTTTCTTTTTTAAAATTTATTTATTTATTTATTTTTATTTTGCACGTTTACTGTAAGTTTGTGAGGAAAAGCAAAAGCTTGTTTCATGCTTCTTAATCTCTTTTTTTTTTTTTTATTTCAGATTGTCGAAGCACTAAGCAACAGTTATTTGGGGCCTGATTACTCTCAGGTATCAATTTGATTTACTTTTTCTCTTATTCCTCTAGTTCAACTTCCATAAATTTATTGTCTTTCTTTTTTCTGATCGCTGGACTACTTCTTGCAGCCAAAGGAATTTGCTGAGATATGTTTGAAGGACATTGATCAACTGGCTAGTAATTCTTTTCCTCTTTGCATGCGCCATTTATTTGGGAAGGTAAAAGCATTCCACAAATTTGTTTATGTTTCCTTTTATCTTAATTTTACATAAATATTTACAATCACATGGGCTTTTGTTGTCATCTGAGTATGTAGTTAAAAGAAGACCACCATTTGAAGCATGGAGGAAGGATGCAACTTGGTCTCTTCCTTAAGGTACTTTTTCTAAATATGCTAGTGTGAATTTTTGTTTAACTTCCATCTGCACATTGATGAAAAACAGTCTGTTGCATATATCATCTGAAATTTCTGCAGTTGCTATCTAGTGATGATCTGCCTAATTTAATTTTTTTTTTCTTTTGTTGCCACCGCACTTTTGGAGTTCAAAAGGGGTAGTAGGACCTTCAAGACTAGTGGATCATTTATCAAATTAGCAAAAAGAGAGAACTTGATAACTAAGTATTCTACACTATTCTTTTAAAAACACCATAAAAAATGTTACTTACTAAAATAGGAAATGAATTTCTAGGGTGTCTCAAGTTGTCAACCCTATTAATGTAGGCAATAGGTGCAGGAGATAAAATAGATGGAGGTGATGTCAAAGAAATGGATTTGCAGAAGCCTAAACAATAAAACGAAAAAAAGGATACTAGAGAATCACCTAGGAGAATCAGCACCTTGTGGCTGTGTCTGAAGGAAAAATTTTTCGAGTTGTCCGATAAATCGGACGCCAGGCATGAAAATCAGTTTTAAAATTTTTTATTTATAACAATTATAAATATTTTAAACATAACAATTATATAAAATATACCTCGATCCTGCAGCGGAAGGGATCTGGATCTGGATCTTTGAAAGTTGCTCCGCGAGGCCTGGATCTGCAGGCCCTCTACTTCGCACGCACGTCGAGCTTCGTAGGGAGGTAGATGACTTTGATATTCGTGCAAAACACCTTTTGCAAAAGGGACCCCAGAAGATAAGAAATTCTCTTTTCTTTTCTTCTCTTTATTTTTTCTTTTTCCTTAATAGCAAATCATTGTTTCTTTTCCTTTCTCTCCCGTTTCTTCACGGCACGCCCGAGAGTAGTGACACCTGAGTTTGATCCCGATCACAGAGGAAGAGGGAAGGCAGAAGAGAGCGCCGGATCTGGGCCTGACTCCGTACCACCAGAGAAAGAGAACTTCTTCCTCTCTCTTCTTCTTCTTCATTGAATCTACCTCTCTTTGTCTGACATTTTCTTCCCAAGAAAAATTCTCTCTTCTTCTTTTCGAGAGGAAATAGTGGCCTACAAATAGGCCAATGCTGAGAGGAGTTAAGAGGCGTAAATGGCCGAGCATTATTGAATTCATTCATTATCTAATATGAATGGATTTGATAATGATTGTTTCAAAAACAACCATGGAAAAAAACGACGATTAATGCCAATTACTGTCGGATTTCATAAATCAAACTGAACCGGAATGTTGGCGGTTCAAAACCGCACATTCTGGTCTAGTCGACCGTTTGGCCGGAGGCCGGTCGGCCGTGCAATCACCGGTCCAAAGGGCCGCGGATGCGTGAAACAGAGCTTCTCTGTTTCATGCATCCCAGGTGAGAGTCGCGGCTCACAAGGAAAGCATTAATGGTCCATAGGGGGGAGTGGTCCACGGGTCCATGGGTAATAACAACGGTCAGTAGCCAATTTAAATGGGAAAAGTCAGCTTCTGATTCAAATGGGTCAGCCCATTTGATCATAAGCTAGCCTATTTGGTTCTAAACCAAATTGGCAGCCCATTTGAATGAATTTTTTGATCCGAAAAATTCCACACGAGTCCGACTCATGGGAGATTCAATTGGGTCCAGTTTCGGCTCGATCCAAGTTCGACTTAGATCAGAACAAATATGAAATTAAATCCCAATTAAATCGTAATCGAGCCCAATTACACTAATTGAGACTCAATCAAACCCAATCTCAACAATTGAGTCCTGATCAAGTTCAATTACATTAATCCGGAATACAAACTGAATTAGTTGTTCATCAATGAAATTTAGCATGTATCTCATTCTCAGTGCTAGCTGAACATAGACAGAACCAAATTCCAAATGACCCATAATTTAATTCTTAATCAAATTGAGTTAAGACCTTCCTACTTAGCTTGACTAATGTGCGTGACTCCGATAGGTTCGATCACTAAGCCGGTAGAACATGGACTACTCCATGTACTAATCGAGGTGACTATCTAGCAATGATATCCGACGTCCGGATAGGTCAGCAACATTCAAGAACCTAGACATATGGTTATTGCATAATTCATTCCTATGACCATCGATGCTCAGGATAACCTTAGAGTGGGCTGTTGAACTCTGAGTCCGATCATCCATAGTGTATTTCAATCAATCAAATTAAGTGACCTATCATTTGGTTTACCTTGGGCAAGGTATTACTGAATTGAAATACAACGAGATATCAACTCCTAAAATCTGGAGCGGTTAATCCCATCTTGACTCATACACAGACTTCGCGAATACTTGACTGCACCCAGCATCCTTCCGATCCCTGAATTAGAAA
>JAOXJJ010000263.1:3768725-3778892 GCA_025769935.1 Phoenix roebelenii
CCCCAACCAAGATGTGAGACCATGCATGTGAAGGCATAAACAAGTCAAGAATTACTCGAAAAAATAACCAGGAATGAGTCAAGAAAGGCTCAAGATATCAAATGGGTGAAGTAGATTAAAATTGATCTGAATGGGGATTTGAACCCATGATCTCCAGCTCTGATACCATCTTAACTTACTAATAGATGCAAAAGCTTATGCTACTTGGAAGAGGTCATGTCAGGCCTTAACAAACACTAGAAAAAGCATGGTGTGGAAGTGAACTTTCATTTTGTTTAGTCATTGTTATCTGATCAAACATGCAAGGATAATGGAGGAGCCATCTGCTCATGAATATATTTGCAACATGGTTTTTAAATTATGCCAAGTTATGCACTTGTAGATGTTAGGCTCAGCAGATTGTATATTTGTTCATCTTCTGTTCCCATTCATTCATCATGACTGGATAAAATGTGGCTTAGATTGGCACTGAGCGCTTCGACAAAGAATATGCATATAACATACGCCATAACTATGGAAAAGAAGGAAAGAGAACTGTAAGCCACCTTGCTCAATAAGTATTACTATATGTGGTTTAAATGCAATATCTGTCTGCCATTTAACCTGGCCTTTCTAGGATTATATACCCTACTCCTGTCAAAAGATTATTTCTTCAACTCCTGGTGTTGGTGATCACCATGGCTGCCCTTATCGACATTTCAGGTTCATTTCAAGCTCAGTTTGTTTAATCTGCTGGCAGAACATGCTGAAATATCTTCATGTCATCATCGTAAATATGTTTTGTAATGGAAATTTTGATCATTGGATATGAGAACAATATAATGATCAGTAGTACTATGAAAAGTATGATCTCTGATTTTGTGAAGTAGGTTTTATTGTCTCTTTAATTCCTTTAGGAGGTTGCTGTTATCAATTATTTGTCTTTTCTGTATCATCTATATTCCCAATGTCCGTGTTAATGGCACAATTATATTTTCTTTGTGCACTGGGGGGCATTTGAGTTAATACTTCTGTATCTACTCAAATATTGTTGGTTTGGATAATGATGATGCTTAGTCATTCTTTTTTTCATCGGCAATCAAGGATGACATGCTTTGTCAGACAAACAGTTTATAAGCCGTAACAATGGACTGTCGATCTTCTTTACTACCTTTTCTTTTATGGAACTTGACTACATGTTTTTAATATGTTGAATTTTGGTAGTAAGAATACTCAATACATGTTGTGAAAATCTAGTTTTTAGGTGTTCAATTTTCTAACTTTCTAGACTGATATTGTTCCATTTGTTTCAGAAAATTGATTAAGTTGAAATTCAATTACAGTTAAAGTTGATGGATGTTATAATAGATAGTTTAGAGAATTTGCTGTCTGTGTTGTCGAATGTAATGCTTTCCATTAGTGGGAAATCATTTCTGGTGCTATATGTTTCTGAGCAACAAAATCTTGATAGAAATTGTGCATGATATTGTTGATCCTTCATATGATATGCTTCAAGTGTTAGTTGAACAACAGTTTGTCACTAGTCATCCTATCCATTTTCTTTGCAGATTTCACTATTTAATGCAGGACATTTGGTTAATTAAGTGGGTATATATTGTGAAGGACTCAACATCAACCAATGGCAGTTCACAATCTGCTGGAAAGATAGATTAATGAATTTCGAGGCACACTAAGTCCTTGATATAATTTTTCATCATATTAATGCTTTTTACAGCAGACCTGATCTAGAATGAAAAATTAAATGCATATCTTATTCTTTTCATAGTGGCGAGTGGATAACTACAATGGAATATAGATGGAAGGGATAACTGGTTTTCTGAAAACAACAGTTATATATTATCAATCAAATCTTCTTGATAGGCAGAAATGAGGAAAGCTATCACGATTAAAAAGAAATAATAATGAGAAGAAAAAGAAGAAAATGGAGAGTAGAAATGAGTAGATTGCATGCATATAGATGTATTCTGCATGTATGAGAGAATGGTATGGTTGGAGTGTGAAAATGTGAATGGTCTGAAAAAGCTAAAATGTCCAATTTAAAACTCACTTGTTTGAGTTCTTGGAGTTCTCCACCCAACTTCATTGATGTCCATGGATTTATGGATGCCTGACGAGTGTAAGGATACGAGCCTTCGCAAAAATAGTAATTGGCAGAGACTGAAGATGCCTCTCTTTCCCTTTTTCTTCTATTTGGTGTCTCTTATTATGTTCTATTTTTTGTTAGCGAGGAAAATTTGAGAGCTGCTCTGGGTAAAATGGGGGTTGGCGGGCATGCATTGGATGATGTAATGGATAAAGTTAGGAATCGGCATTACCAGGTAGAAATGTTCATGTGTTTGTAATGTTCTTTTTATAAGTTGCTTTATTTGTTTTCATTTTATTCCCATTCTCTCACATCAAATTATAATGGGAAAATTGCCAGCTAGCTTGCACATTGACCTTCGAAGCTATTCATGCGGCCTCATGTGATACTGGAGTTAACCATCCAAACCAGTACTTCAGCCAAAGTCAAAAAATTCTGAAATCCAGGGTAAGTGCTGAGCAACTTTACATTCTCAACCTCCTAATGCTTACGTTTACAGAGGCAGTCAGTGGTGCATCCCATCACACTGGCACTGTTTGTTTAAATATTTAATACAAGCTGACAACTGCTGAACTTATTCCCTCTTGTTTCTGAATCCTTGCTTTGCAGATCCAGCCCACAACCTAGCTTATCTCTTGCAGGTATAAAGGAAGAGTAAGTGTCATAATATTCCAGGTTCGAATTCTGGGCCTCAACCTTTTGCTACTAGTCTTCCTGCATGTATATATCAGGCTCATGTTGTACAATCCATGCTTTCCCTCGTAAATGTTTTGCCAAATTAGTTAATCTATTGCTGCACATGTCAAGCGCATGTTTTGCAAGCCACGCATTCCATCAAAAGCCATTTGGCAAATCAGTCAATCCATTCTTGAACTCAAATCTTTACAAGTAACTGTGGACACTTGAGTGGATTTTACGGCTGATCAGTTGACCTTGTAATTTTTAAAAATTACTGCAAGTGGATGAAACAGAGTGAAATCCTTAGCTGCAAGAGCTGGCTTCATAAAATGCATCAAAAGGCTGATGAATGCTTTAATGAGTTGCTCTCAGCGAGGTGCCATCTGTTTGTTCCATCACATGGGTGGTGGGCTCTGACTTCTGTTCGAACTGGGTCACTGTGTAATGATGGTCACCATAATATTGAGCTTTATAAATGTGCATTGAGGGGACCCATGATTCTGTGTACTAATAAATGTTGTCGTTTTCTCACTACTCCACCAGACTTGGTTGGCTGGAGCATATGTCTGCTTAAGTTTCTGCTGCATTGATAAATTACTTTAAATGCTTTGGAAACCAACCTGTCTTGGCTGCTCAGACTGGTCCCAGTTCTATCACTCGTCTCGGTCAATGAAAACAAAGCCGTTCTCAGTGCCCCCATCGTGTATAATTGCTTCCATATCTATCATGTATATGTACTAAACTGAAGATGGATGCTTCAATATACTTTTTCCACCTCGTTTTTTCAGTACTCAGCATCTTGAAGAACTACGGACTTCATCCTGCCAATCATTCTGTTGGGTTCAAATGCTGATTTAAATGCCATCTGTCTGCTAATCGTACAACAGACACCAAACTGAGTGTGATATCGTACGTGCAATTAACCAATGCTTGTCGCTTATTTGATATGCTCCTTGTGCTCTAGCATATTGTTGAAAGAATGTAAGATACATTATTTTCTGCAAGAAACATCACAATGTTTAAAAGATGATTGTCTATTTTGTTTTTGGGGTTGCCCAGCATACTTTGTTTAGGACTTAATTTTTTAAAAAAATTATTATGCTTCGAGATAATTTTATCAGCTTTTAATCTGATCACCGCTTCTCATGATTTTTTCTGTAGTGAATGTTCTGTAATATTTTGATTGGTAGTTTTGTCTTGTTCAGTAATGGAAACTATTGTGGATGAAGATGTGTTATGATTTGTAAGTTATGTGTCTGGTTTTTTTTTTTTTTTTGGTTACTTACTTACTTGGGCTTTAAAAGCAGAAGAATTATTTGAGTAATGTCAAAGTTGTGATGCTTCGGGAACCACAATAGTACATAAATTTTGTTAATATCTTCATTTGCAATTCTTGTGTTATCATGAACTTATCTCAATGATGACACTCAGGCTACATCGATATGTAATTTTATGGTAAATGGATCTATAGGAAAGAAAAATATTTGAATATAGGACCTCTTGATAGTTTGTGAACAGAATAATGGTGCTGATCCTTGAAAATACCTTGACGCAAACTGGGAAATCTCTTAGGATTATGTATCCAAAAGAGTGACACATGAAAAATTTTAAATATTTATTTTTAAAACAAAAGGTATCATGATTGTCTATGACAGTTTAGTAAAAAAATTTGGCATTTTTTTGATTAATAAAATATCAGGTAGTTTACTGTATATACCACGTCACGATTCTGTTGGTGGCTGATTAGCATGATTCTCTCCAAGACTGATTAGCTGGCCCGTGTTAATTGATTTTACTTTGAAATTTCTTCGAAGTATTGATGTTTGAACTTGTTTTATTTTTCTTTTCCAAGTTTGTTTCCCAGTCCAGGATATTTAGGCTCAATTTGTTCATAAGTTGAGTTTCATTTCAAATGATGTTTGATTGGCTCATGCCCTAATAGAACAAACTGCATCTAGTCAGCTTTCAAGTTAATACTGAATCACGAACAATTTGGTTTGCAGCCCTAGCTTTGGCGTTGAATTGTGGTTATGTTGTTTGTGTGGTACAAGTTATCTATATACATAGAAAGATTAGGAGAGGCAATGGGCTAGGTTAGGTTCGGGTTTAGTTTTGGTCAAGCTCAAAATAAGTATGTTGCAAGTTTGATCATATCTGACTTCAAGGACATGGGGCAGGACTCCTCAACCCAAACTTGTCCATGGCTTGATTCTTTCAAGATGACTGACCTGTATGTATTCTGCATGATCCAACTGGATTTTTTCCTACCATGCATAGTTAATTTGACCTAATTCAACCTGACCCTTAATGTGCTTTTGGAAGGAACTGAACAATTGCAAACTTGGACTTGCTCCAGTGGTCACACCCCCTTAGTAATTGGAGGTGTTAGATTTCATTCTTGGAATCTCCAAGGGAAAAAAAAAAGTTCCTTTAATAATAATAAGAGAGAAAAAAGGAGAGAGAAATGAACAATTAAAACTAAAATAATAAACCACCCTGAGTTAGATGAAAGATCCAACTTGTATTGACCTGTCTAATATCTGGATGGACCAGAAAGTCTGACAAAAAACCACCACCCTGTTAGCAAAACCTGACCCATTAATAGGGATAAGGCTAGGTTAGACCTGTTATTTCGAACTAAATCTGATCTATCCTCCAAGAATTCGGAGTCGGGCATGGTTCTAAAACTGAGATCCAAAGTCCACTTTTGTCGGATACGAATCTAACATAAATCACCAAATCGGATCATATCTGTACAAACCCATGGACTTCACAAAAATTAACGATAACAAAACGTCCATTTCATAAATATCAACTTGACGTGACCAACAGTCGAATGGGTCAGATACCCTATGTTAGTCTAAATCTTAGACGAGCCAGTTTGGGAAAGACTTAGATTTTTATCAAAAAGAAAAGGACCTAGATTGAGCTTGAACTTGGTTGAAATCTAAAAGATGAAGTTGGAGCTCTCTCTCTCTCTCTCTCTCTTTCTAGGGGTAAACGTCGTCCTTACCTTTTGTCACTGTTTTGATGTCAGCCATGTAGATCCAAACTCAAATTAATTGAAGAATAACAAATCTTATTAAAATAATTATGAGTCGATCAAGTGATCTTCTCTCTCTCTCCATTCTATGTCCTACCTATAACTGCAGTGCTGATGGTGGCAGTTGAAGATGATGATAAATCTTTACTTTTAAATGTCAATGCATATCTTAAACTCATCTAAAACAAAAACTATTATTACCATCGAGCAAAAGACATCAAAACGAAGCCAAAGCTTTCTAATACGTCTCGTGGATTTTGACAGTAGAGAGGTTGAAAAGAGAATTTAGATCAAGGCAGAGCGATTAAAGGAGACAGAGACTGCGGTTGCTACCGATCCATCGCTTCTCATGTTTAAGTCATCCCTTAAATTTGCTTCATAAAAAAAAAAAGAGGAATGACATCGGCAATCTTGGCCTCGTCTCATCATAGGTGATGTCAGACAAAATTTCAGTTTATATTGTGAACAACACGCAGTTGTACAGCAGCTACAAGTGTGGCTCCATGATTATCTTTCATTGATAAGGCTGTTGGTAGCCAACTACTACTGTACCATCGTAGCAGGAAGGAAGCTACTTTTGAGCCGGTCATTTAACATTGATATCCCAAACATGTCGTCTGTTGTCGTCTTCTTATTCTTCTTGTTGCTGCTGCCTTAGCTTAATATGTTCCTTCCAAAGAAAATTTCATCTCTCAACTAATGTTCGCATGAATCGCACGTAAATTAAGGTTAGCTTAAACAGAAGCAGTCTTAGAGGATGCCAATTCACTTGGTTAGGCAACAGGGCTGGCAATTGAACAGGATACAGGGCAAGTATGCCATTATATGTACCATGAAGAACTGCATGCATGCGCCCACCTGGTACCCGCCTTAGGGTAGGGCAGAGTCGGTAGAGTTAAACGAAATGGGTGGGAGGGACAAATAAATATGCAATGAAACTATTTTTTCGGTATACAAATCAAATAAATAAAAAAAGTAAAATTAAACTTTAGTAACTCATATAACATTAAACAAACTTAGAATAGAAGATATATAACATAACAAACTAAATTTTCAATAATAATAAAAATAACAAATAAAAATATTTTTTTAGAGAATCAAATGTTCTTTAAAGCGAGCAAAGTATGCAACTAAAAAATTAACGGATTAGCACGTATCTTGCAGCCTTTTATATAATTAATTTTTCTCATGATCGATTGCAACACTTTCTTCTCCACCCAAGATCAGCTATGTTTATCGCAAAAACAAAAAAAAAAAAGATCATATATTCACATGGCTCTCAAAGATCAACGAGGATCCGAAGCTTATAAATCAAAATCATAATAGAAGAGTTATGAACGAAAGAAACTTATAAACCAAAAATAAATATCATGGATCCAACACTTCCAAAATTGAAAAAACACTATCTTTCACTTAATAACTAAATCAATAGATCAAATTGGAGAAAGAAAGAAGTTGGAGCAAACCATGCTTGAGTGAGAGACCTATGGCTGTCTGCATCAAGGAAGGCGATAATAACGACATCCTGATCAAAGGCACTGGTGGTTTTCCCCTAGGTGGGCTTGAGAGCAGTAATGACAAGATCAAGGCTCGGCAAGAGTTTGCGACAAGGATGGTGGGGTTGGTAAGCATGTAGTTAGGGTTTAGGAAGGGAGCGGACAAGCAACTGACTAAGAATTCAAATCATCCAAATCTGAAGCAAATTGAGGAAGGATAGATTGGTTAATGGCTTATATATAATCAAGTTAGGTTCGAGCGAGCATTGCCATTACCCACACCTTTTCTGAATCTGCTACGGGTTTTGATCTCAATACATATATCTGATGCCAATTCTAAATAGATCGGGTAAAACCCATCTCATTAGGATCAAGCCAAATTTCCTATGTAACGGATAATATTGCTACCCTTGGTTGGTAAAGTAAATAAATATTAGATTCTAGAAAAAAATTATAAAGATACCCTCCACTTTGATCGGTTTGCACTTGGTCTCTTGGCTTTGAATATTTTTAATTGGTTCTAATATGATCTTGTGTGATGATAATTAAAATTTATTTTAGGGCCAAAATATCCTTGCTAGTTGTTTTCGGTGGAGGCTTGGCGCCAAAAAAACTTAATACTGCTTTGATCAATTGGCAATCCAATGGAAGTGGGAGAAAAGACAAGATCAATTTCTTGTGCAAGGAGGAAAATAACTTTCATTCAAAAACTTGGATGCATTTTTATTATAATTCATGACTATTTATAGACAAGTCATGGGTAACATGAAAAGACAAAAGAAAATAAAAGGTCAAGAGTCACCTTAATATGGGTAACTCATACAATAAAAGACATCAAAGCCAAAACTAAATTCTCTTAGAAAATTTAAAAGGTCAAAAGACACCTGCCTCGTAAAATACCTATAACTTTCCAACCATAACTCAGATTTTAATGTTCTTAGGCTTGTTGGAAAGAAGAGAAAGAGACCTGAAACTTTTATACTAATAACTTTTCTAAATTCGACCATTTAATGCTCTAAAAATGACATGTAATTTGTATGACATCCATGCACCTGCATCATACTCCCCCGGTTGAAGCTCAACTCATCCTCGAGTTGTCCAATGCCTCTTCTTTATCATGACATGGAATTAGATCATAAATATTGAAGGTAGCAGAAACTCCATAGTCACCAGGAAGTTCAATTTGATAGGCATTTTCTCCAATATGCTTAAGAACTCGAAATGGTCCATCAGCACGATCTTGTAATTTGCTATATCTTCCATGGAAGAATCGTTCTTTACAAAGATGAATCCATACAAGGTCGCCTTCTTTAAATGATGCCGAGCATCGATAGTTATCAGCTCTCTCCTTAAACTTTTGATTGCTCTTTTCAATCTTGGATCAAACTTGCTCATGCATCTTTTTGATTTCATTAGCCCTTGCTTCTGCATCACCGCTAAATCGAACAATATGAGGAAGGGGAGCTAGATCAAGGGGGCCATTAGAATTGCACCCATAGACGATCTCAAAAGGACTAGCACCGGTAGTAGAACTACTTGAGCGGTTGTATGCAAACTCCGCTTGAGGAAGAATTAAGTCTCATTGCTTCTTGTTGTTG
Source organism: Phoenix roebelenii (assembly GCA_025769935.1). Classification (NCBI taxonomy): domain Eukaryota; kingdom Viridiplantae; phylum Streptophyta; class Magnoliopsida; order Arecales; family Arecaceae; genus Phoenix; species Phoenix roebelenii. The sequence goes on from JAOXJJ010000263.1 coordinate 3,777,624, forward strand.
CTCAAATAACTTTGAATAAGATTGCCAAGGCTTCGATTCACCACTTCCGTTTGACCATCGATTTGTGGATGATGAGAAGAACTGAACTGAAGTTTGGTGCCCAATTTCGCCCATAAAGTCCGCCAAAAGTGTCTTACAAATTTTGGATCTCGGTCCGAAGTGAAAGTCTTTGGGATGCCAAGTTTGACAATCTCTCGAAAATAAAGATCAGTAATTTTAGATGCACCATAGATTTTCTCGCAAGGTACAAAATATGCCATTTTAGAGAATCGATCAACAACCACCATGACAGAATCCTTTCCACATTGAGTGCGAGGAAGACCAAGAACGAAATCAATACTTACATCCTCCCATGGAGCTTGAGGTACAGGAAGAGGAGTATAAAGGCCAGTGTTTTGAGCTCGGCTTTTGGCAATATGGCATGTTTGATATAAGTTGACATGTCTCTCTACATCCTTTCTCATCTTCGGCCAAAAGAAATTTTCTTTGATAAGGATTAAAGTCTTGTCTCGACCAAAGTGTCCTCCAAGTCCTCCATTGTGGGCTTCTTTGATGATTGCTTGACGAAGAGAGCAATTAGGAATACATAATTGGTTACTTTTAAATAAGTAACCTTCTTGAATTGAATAATCTTCATGAGAAGCATCACTGCATCGAGCCCAAATCTCGCCAAAATAATCATCATTAGAATAGAGATCTTTGATGAAATCAAAATCGATTACCTTAATCTCCAAGGTTGACAACAAAGCATGTCTTCGACTAAGAGCATCCGCAACTTGATTGAGACTTCCGGCTTTATGACGGATGGTGAAGGTAAAAGATTGCAAAAATTCAATCCACTTGGCATGCCTTGCACTAAGCTTGTGTTGAGTATTGAGGAATCGCAAGGCTTCATGATCGGAGTAGAGAACAAATTCCTTAGTCACAAGATAGTGCCGCCAATGACGAAGAGCCTCAACAATAGCATAAAATTCTTTATCATATGTTGAATAGTTCTTTCGCCCATCTCCAAGTTTGGCACTAAAGAAGGCAATAGGGCGTCCTTCTTGACTAAGCACTGCGCCAATGCCCACACTAGAGGCACAAAATCTACCTCGAAAACTTTTTCAAAATCTGGCAAGGCAAGGATAGGGGCCGTTGTCATTAATACCTTAAGCTTCTCAAAACTTTCTTGAGCCTCCATAGTCCATTGATAGGATCCACCTTTCAAACAATTTGTGATGGGGGCCATAATAGAACTGAAATGTCGTATAAACCTTCGATAAAATG
>JAOXJJ010000263.1:3781304-3798820 GCA_025769935.1 Phoenix roebelenii
TATATATATAATTTTCAGCTTTATTTAGAAAACTCTCTATGGGATAACCAAAGCTTCATAATAAGTTGCATGAGATTGAGTAAAGAGAAATACAAGAGTTTGTTGAATTTTAAAAAATGGAAGTAAGAAGCTTTCGAAAATTATATATGATCTCTAGAGAAACTAAATTATTTAGAACTCTGTTTTCACAGTTCTTAGTATTCTAATGTAGATAAGGAACACTATGGAATCTTTAGTTCACACAAAATTGAAGTAACATAGCACAAAGCACAAACTCCAAGCAAATAGGATTAAACTAGAAGCAAAAATTATGTAAGAACTCGAAATTAGAATTGGAAGAGAAGTTTTAAAATTAGAAGCTAAATTCACAGTGCGCATTTGGTGGCTTTTGAGTACATATTTCATCCCACCAAAAGTTCTTATCATGATTCCTAAAGAATTGGCCTTCAAGCTTGTTCCAACATAACTCTCAGTGCAGGCATTATATCCTTCCGAACTTTGACGGTCTTATATTTTTTTTTATACTTTTTAGAAGACCTCTTTCTAGGTATTTGAGTTGTCTTAGATTCCTATCTTGGTTCAGGTGTGTGATAGGTACAAGGTCTCTTGACTGCATCATATTCTCTATTATTTTTTTTAGTCATTCGAGTGGAGCAGTTTAAACAAAATTACTTCCTTCTCTCTCGGATCGGATCAAATTGATATCGGAGCTTTGGTCCTCTCATCAATTAAATCTTGGTTTATAATCCAGACCTACTATCAGGATAAGTGGATGGGAGAAAAACTTTTAGTGTTTAAAGTATATTGAAAGGAAAAAGGCAAGAAAAGCTTCTATCTCACCAAATAATGATATGAAATAATGTTTCGCTCAACTCAAATAGAAGGTTGCATAACCCATCAAAATTGGTGACTTGGTTGATGCTTTTGGCTCTAGCACTTGGTACTCTTGTGTCTAAAGATCGTGATAGCAGAGAAAAGAATTGATTTACAAGTACTCAAAATTTATACGAGAAAGCAAAAATTTTCCTATACTTTGTTTTAATTTGTAGAAGATAAATTTTCTAAACAGAAGGAGCCCTAATTGGGGAGGATTACAGACTCATCGTAGACCTATTTGACCACTTCAAGTAGGATTGGATGAGGTTTAGAACAAATATGCACCACATCCAAAACTCAATTGTAAAATAAAATTTTGTAAAGCTAATAATTTCTAGTTGGAAGGAATTACATGATACAACAGGAGACAAAGTTGGTGTAGAAGGCGAAATTTAGCTTCTAAGAAGACGAATTTTATCTCAATATAATTTTTTTTAGACAACTTTTATTTGATGTAGATTCTAAAAGGATAATGAACCTTGCTAGACATTGATTGGATAATAGTAAAAAAAACAAAATACCCTACTTTTCATTTAATTTTGTTTAAAAAAAATTAACAGCTAGCGGAGCTCGATCGGAGTTCGGGATCGATAATGTAATTTTTGGACTTTGAAACTAATGCTATTCTACATATGACAACCTAGCTAAAATTAAAGTATTAAAAACAAGATAGTGGACTCCTACTAAAACCTTTCTGTTGTCACCATGCATAGAAGTAACTCAGCTGAAGTAACTCAAGTAAACCATGGACACAAGTTGAAAACAGTGTATCATGAGCTCCTTTCTTCGGGATGCCAGCTACCATTTCTCACCAACCAAAAGCAAGGAGAGATTTTTTTTTTTTTTTTGCAAAAATAAAGAAGTGAAAGGCATGGTAACGAAGGACACATGAAAGGCTGTTAAAAGGCAAGTAGGGAACCACCATATAAGATAATAAGACCATCCCTCTCCCCCTCCTCACGAGAAAGATAAGCTCTGAAAAAGGGAAGGGATCTTGGCAAGAGCACAAGTCACCACTTGTGTCATTCATTCCATGTCTTTGGGGAAAAAGAGAGGTGGGGTAGATGCGGATTTCTAAATTAAAAAGCATGGTTTTGTAATTGGTGGATGAGAGAGCATCTTGGGTAGTAGTTTTGTTGCTTGAAAGGAACCGCCGGTACCCACCACAGATTGTGACATTAGCTTTAGCCAAAGAGGAGCCAAGGAGAGTGCAGCTCCAGTTTTCCAATATTCTTCTTTTTGATTAGAGTGAATCCTATGAAGACCTACTCATGACCTAAGTAATCATCTTTAGACAAGATATTGCCACATGTTCTCCAGTGTGCAAAGCTAATCTAGGTTGCTTGCTTTTAGTTTGGGAAGACATCATAGGGATCGTTGGAAGTGGCACTTGATTGATTCTTGGTCTTAATTAAGGAAACTTGGACCTTATTCCATGAACTTATCAAGGAGAAACCTAATAAAAAAACCTAGCTAATTATAAGATCTTTGGGTAAAATAGTGCCCAAGAAACGTGCTTTGGAAGCTAAGTATACCTTCATAGGGACCCATACTTAGTCATCCCACCAGCTTGTGACAAGACTAATCTTGCCTAGTGCTCCCATTTGGCTAGGATTAGTTATTTGTATCGAAGTAAGCCTTCTAGAAGCTTCGCAACTGCGTTTAATTTAGTATATAATCCTACAATGTTAAGTGGAGTTAGACTTATTGTTCCCCTAGGATAAAATAATAAAATAAAATAAATAATGCCGGCACATGAAGCATGAAAAATGGAAGTGGCACGAGTTTAATAATAGCATATTTATTATATAAACCCTTTTTTATTATTTTTGTATGATGTGTTAAGCCTGATATGCATTGTTGATCCATTTTTTACCGAGTAAGACTTGCCTTATTTATTGATGGGACCAATTTTAAATATTTACTATATTTTCATTCCTTCTCCTAATTAATGATCTGCAAGATTGATTAACACCACTAAGGTTGATTTCTTTTCCTCTCAAGTCTTATAACCTTGGAGTTCTCTCTCCATTTTTTGCCCTTATTTCTTCCTTTGTCATCCATGAGAGAGTAATTTTTTGTTTTTATCTCAATTTCCATTGTCATCATCGCCTAATAAATGCCAAAGCGCATGCTTCTTGTTGTACACAAGAAGCAAAGATGGTCCCAGCATGGCCCTCTAGACTTCTTGGCCTTGTCCATTGATTAATGCTTCTTGGTTCCTTCCTAGAACTATCAACGCAGGAGCCCAACCTCAACTACCTCCAAAACATTCATGCCGTACCTAGGACGATGTTAGATTGCGCCATATTTCTAACGAATAATGCTTTGGTTGGATCTAGCTTCACGATGAGGAAATTGCATCTTTTAAAGGCTGTAGATAGCTGTATATGCCTTTGTGAGGACCCATGCGGACGTGTGTTTAGTTCCACATCGGTTATTCGTTTGGTAGATCTTGGGTACTTATACAGGATCAAGGAACCCAAATAATAACTTCCGGCTAGCTATTTTGGGTGAGGTCCTGGGTTGTTACAAATGGTATCAGAGCGGACCTGACCTATAACCTATGTGGATTAGGGAATACTGCAGCACGGATCCATTAGAGCTGACCACTGGCCAATCGTGGTGTTTGTGATTAGATTTGAATAGATTTGAACCCTTAGCCTGACGAGGACGTCAGGGCTTGAACGGGGGAGCATGTAAGGACCCGTGCGGGCGTGTGTTTAGTCCCATATCGGTTATTCGCTGGGTAGATCTTGGGTACTTATATAGGATCAAGGAACCCAAATAATAACTTCCGGCTAGCCATTTTGGGTGAGGTCCTGGGTTGTTACAGCCTCCTTAGTCGCCGCTACACCATCCCATCACGTACAAGAAGAGCTATCAAGCATGGCATGGCATGTTGCATGCCAAATATATTGCATCATGGAAATATTTTTGTTGTTTGATAGCTATTCATCTCCGCGATGGATTGATATGGTAATGATCGAGATCTGTATAGTTATCTGCATTGCAAAACATGCACTGCAGAGGATCACAGCTCGACGACCAGAGCCCTTTGGCACGAGACTTCATAAAATCATCACATGATGCAAATTAAAGATGTGGCTCCAAGGTCCATCTAACATTTTGCGTGCCAAGATTTAGAAGGTTCGCTTTGATTAATTAATGGCATGCTCCGATTTAAGGCATTTAGAATTCTCCCACAAATGAATTATGATATCTAGAATTTGAGATATTTAATGCATGCGGAGAGACGCATAGATGGTTATGATTTGGTCTCAGGCTTACAAGCTCAATTTTGTTGGATAAATCTTCAGTTAATGAGAAGTATAGATGGTCTATTCAAGAGGTAGAAGTGTGTGGAAAGAACTTTATGATCTCATCCATAAAGATTATTTGTGAGTGCATTTGATAGATATACCTATATTTAAATTTATGTCCAATATAAATTTCTAACCATACTTGTTAATAAAGTTGAAAGTACAAGGGATATCTCCAACTTCTTTGCAGGATCTTTTACGTTAATCAACACATCTCCGAATATGACATGGAAAATCTCGGCCCCAAACAAGATGACTATTTTTCTCTTATAAGACAACACTTTGGTACAATCTGATGGGCTTTCAATTTCTTCATGCAGATTGGTCACTGCATGCAAAGTAGCTTTTTATTGAAAAAGGAAGAGCAGGATAAAGATCGAATTGTAAATGGATCGCAGAGGTGGATATCATAGTCATGTCATTTTGCAACTAGCATCAACCATCATACCATTTTTACCTTGGCAAATGAGCAAGAATTGGTGCTCTTCTAAGTACTCTTCCAAGAATCAAGCAATAATTTATGCATAATGATGTGCGAATCATTATGCATAAATCATTGTGAAGAAGGTTATAGACTCGGGTAATTTAGTCGGTGTGCGTGCTTAGAAATGATTTATTGCATAATGATGCATAAATCGTTGTGAAGGCAGGCTTGTATTAAGGTATTCAGGTTTCGATCTAAGCTATGTAATATTGTGCAGCTCCGACTATTACTACTAAATGACAGTAGTTGATCTATTAAGGGTTGAATTTTTAATTTTATCTTTGATGGTCAAAAAAGAAATATGAGTTGAACAAGTTTGGGAAGGCCAAAGCTTTTCCTACCCTAAATAGTCCCACATCGAAAATACTCGTTCCATAACCTGAGCATATGAGGTGGGTGTCTCCAAATCCTGCATACGCGTTTTGGATGGAAAACAAAACCGAAAAGGGATTTGAGCAGTGCGTGCCACGCGCATGCAGGTCCTAGAACCGGACAATATCTGGCAGGGGGGCCCTGTGTTCTCCCCTCATGTGGTCCCCATGTGGGCACTAGGTGCTGCATGTGCTCCGCGGAGACGGAGGCGGAGGCATGACATTTGGTATCAGAGCCGAGTACAGCTCTTATTTGATGGTGGAAAAGGTGTGAGGCCCAATAGTCCTACATCGGAAAGACTCATTTCAGAGCCTGTGCATATGAGGTGGGTGTCTCCAAATCCTGCAGATGTATTTTGGGTGGAAAACAAAACCAAAGAGGGATCTAAGAGGTGCGTGCGACACGCATGCAGACTCTAGAATCGGACAATATTTGGCAAAAGAACTCCGTGTTTCTTCCTTAAATGACGTCCATATGGATACTGGGTGCCGCACATGCCCTGCGAAGGTGCCGGCGTAACGGTAGCCATTAAGGTATACTCCTGCCATTATTTTTCTTATAGATGAGTTTCACTTGAGAAGCCACATAGACTTATAGCAATAAGACAAAAGATATGTGGGCCCATCACGCACTAAAACCCACCTTCTTACATTCCCTTCCTCAGGGACAGTTTAAACAAAAATGCACCTAAGAGGCACCTGAACTGGAGTCCTTAAAAGGAAGGCGGAGGCTTTGGGAACACGTGTGGAGATCCTAATTAATGGGTATTAATATACGGACGGTTGAAAGGCTCATAATTTGAAGAATATTCCTTCCCTAATTATGTTTCCAGATTGTGACACGTGTCATTTTCACGAAGATCCGACCGTTCAGACTGTTCCATTATTGGCATGCTGCCACGTAGACGACCATGGTGGAACTTCGAGCATGTGAGGACAAATCGGCAATAATAAATTTGGTAAGTGGGTTGATTAAAATAACCACATGTTGGATTCTGGGAATATTTAGTTCCACCGGTAGAAAATTTTTTGCCTCCCCTCCTTTGGTTTGGGAAATTGGAGGTTCCACTTGGTGATTGGAGTTGATTAAAGTTTGGTACCTTATAATGGATGGAGGGGGTTCCTTGATTAAAAAACTATGATTAGTACCGTAAGCTTCTTGGTCATGATTAAACAGCTTTGACTAGATTATTTTTGATGGAAAAAGATTTGGATCATCCTCAATTATATGTTCCATGAGATAGGATACGACATTCTGATCTGACAAGCTAAGCTTAATTTAGTCGTAAGTTTTGGGTCTCGATAAGATTTGATTAATCGTGGTTGGCGCATCACATTTTCTTTCTATTTGAATCGAGACGAGTCGAGTCAAGAGCTCGTGATCTCGTCATACTATAATCCATGTTGATATTATCGACCGAGAAAGCTTTAGCTAGAAATATGAAATTAGCCTTCAAGGGACACCCAAATCATCGATTCTGAATGTTTGGTGAGCAAATCTGGAAGAAAGTATTAAAAATGATAACTGGATAATGCAAGGGCAATCAATATCAAACTCCCTCATTCCAAATATAGCAATTCTTATGATGACTATGTGCATGATTAACTTCGTCATATGCATGACAAAACATCCTAGAACATATTACATGGTGTTTTGGTATAAGAAAAAGAAACGGAGACAATACAATGCCTACCTTCAAAAATTTTGCTAGGGACTTTGCACTTATCAAGGTGGGTTCCTCTGGTTGTCTTCGATGCATAAGTAAAAAATTTCATCCATTTATATGCATTACAGCATGCAATATATAGAAGTTCTCAAGCATATGGATTATATAGCATGAACGAGACAACCATAAGATCGAAGTAGCGATATATCCTTCTAAATTTCAATGGGAGGATAGATAATTGAAGCAGCTATCTTTAGTTACACATATAGTTCGAGGATTATTAATACAGTTGATTTTTTGTTCGATTTAATAAAAAAATGGTCCATGAAGCATCATCGGCTCACAATACAATTATTAAAAAAAACAACATTATAATAAGTAGAAATACCGGTGTGAAATAAAGATGGAATTACTTGAATTGTTGGTTGTATGAAAAATATTTTTTGATAGGAAACTTAGAATAGAAAGGGTTTCTATGGTTCAAAACTTAGAACCAAATTTACATTCACATTTCTAATTAGTTCGCATTTACACGCACAGCTTGTTTCTACAGAAAACCTATTTCTACTTATAGAGAAAATATAAATTTAGAGATCATGGAAAGATGACAAGGTCTATAAATCATCGATATAGATACTTTTTTTATCATATATATATATATATATATATTATGAGAAAAAGGGAAACCGTCTACATTATAACAATCCAACTCTTAGAATTTGGAGTGTAAAATCTTTAGTTGCAAGATAAGAGGTATGGCCATTGGGACAAGTTCCAATGGATTACTTTTTCCACCAATCAATTAAACAAAATCAAATAGTCTACAACACATCATGGAAATAAGCTTTTGCCTTGAGTTATTGGACCTCAAAGAACTCAAGATTTCAATAGTGCTTCTATCTTGTTATGAGGTGAGTTCAGCATAAAGTTTAGTTCTTGACTAATGAACCATGGCTATCATCTTTTCTAAAAGAAAAAAAAAACTATTATAATGAAGTTATCAATGTCATAACAAAAATCGACCATAATGTAATAGAATAATCGAATTACATTATTATTCACATAACGATATATCAGCCAAAGAAAATGATCAATAATATCAATTATTCCTATTATTTAATAGCCATTAGAAGGAGATAATGTTTAAACAATGACTACTATATCAATGCTAGTAATGTGTATATATATATATATATATATATGTGACATAGTGGAGATGGCCAAAGTCATTATAACAGCTATTTTATTATAAAAATGATTTTAAACCATTGGAAAACCTCCCATGTCTTCATGTGTGACATGAGGGGCATTGGCACAATGAGGTAGGGATATTTGATTAGAAATCAAACAATGTATGAACATAAGTAGTTCCTAGAACAATTAACTTAAAAAAAAAATTAAAATAATATAAACACAATATGGGAGGGTGGGGAGGGTGAGAGGGAGAGGATAAAACAAAACATGCTAGAGAGAGAGAAGAGAGAGAGAGAGAGAGGATATAAGAAAACATGCTAAAAAGGTGAAGCATATCCTCAGAAGACTGACCGGCCCTTCCACCGCTCTCACCCGCTCCCTCCTGCTCTGTACTTTTCCCACTCTTGTAAAGCTGAAAGCAACCATACCCTGGCCCTTTCCTTGCCACCCCTCTCTCTCCCTAGCCCCTTTCTCCTATTTAGTCTCTTCCCATTCCTCATAAGAATTGTAGGGAGCCTAGAAAGAGCAACAACAGACCTATAGTCACTCATTGGAGTTGCAGTACTAGCTCTCACATTAGAGATCTCTCTCTCTCTCTCTCTTTCTTTCTCTCTCTCATACACACACACACATAAAAAGTTCTAATACATGATCCAAGTTCACTGTTGCTATTTCTTCCAACAAGTCTAGCTCAAGTACCTCTCTGTCTGTCTCTCTTCCTATTATTTAATAGCTCAAGTCTATCAATGTATGTCATTGTGCTAAGGTGAACAGAGGTTGTGATCCTCTTAACCTGCACAACTTGTTTAACTTTGCGCCCTTCATATTTAATGTTCTCCAATGGAATCCATGTCAGTAATGGGATGGTTAGAAAGCCCCAGATCACTCTCTCTGCTCCTCTTCTGGTGCTGCAGTTGTCTGTAAGTACTAACTGGTCTTCGGTTCATAACCTTTTTGGCCTCGTTTTTTACACCCTCCTACTTCATCCTCTGTTCTCCGTTCCTTCAACTTTTCCAAGACTTTTGCTTTGCTTGGCTGCTTGGAGATTGTCAAGATGGGATCTTTTTGATCTGGCCAGTCGATATGGTATGTATTCTATTTCGTTGTTGCACTTTTGTAAGTTACCGGGATGAGGTTTCTTTGAAATGGGCTGTTGGATTTGCTGCTTCCTTACCAGTCTCATCTTAGTTTTATTTTTTAATGTCTACCCTTCTTCTCTCTTCCTTTTTTTTTTGTAGGCATTGCATGAATCTTCGAAAAACAGGGTCTTGAATTGGGGAGCAGCTGCTCTTGTTTTCAGTTTCTTATGTTTTTGTTGTTAAAACCCATGCCTCTGGATTATGTTTTGCTTTAGTAGTGGTTCTGGTCTTCTTGTTAAATTTTTTTTTCAGTGGGAGGTGTTTTGGTAGTTGTTGCATGGGATGATGCACTGGTGAGGGTAGTAGTTAGTATTGGTTCAGAGCTCAAAGAAGTGTGTGGGTGGCCGGAAGATGAGATAAATAGTAGAGGGAAGGAGAGAAAGGAAGCAAGGTAAATATAAAAAACAAGAGAGTGAGAGAGAGATAAAAGAAGGAGAGTATTAGAAGAATTGAAAAGGGACTGCTTTCATGGATTGGGATTCCAAAATTTCTCCATGGGATTTGCCAGAACTGGAGCAACATGCTGAACCCAATATAGGCTCGGTTGTCGGGTCGAGTGGCAGCCTAGGAAGAAGCCTGACTGGTGGAGTGGAATGCTCAGTGGATCTGAAACTTGGGGGACTTGGGGAATTCCGGCCATCAGATAGGTGGAAAGAGCAACTGCCAATCTCAAGTCCGGTGTCATCGTCGAGATCATCTAAGAGGGCTCGAGCTCCAAGCGACGCTGCGCAGAATGTGTCATGCTTGGTCGATGGATGCAAATCTGATCTTAGTAACTGCAGGGATTATCACAGGCGCCACAAGGTCTGCGAGGTCCACTCCAAGACTCCGATGGTGATGGTCGGCGGCCAGGAGCAACGCTTCTGCCAGCAGTGCAGCAGGTAATGCAACAAGACTGCTTCCAATTGAATGGTGAATTGTTAGTTCTCTATTTGTACAACATTTTATTCAGTTGGTACCAATTTTTCCTTTTGTGTTTCAGAGGCATGAGACACTGTTCTTCTACTCGTATTATGCTTTAGTTGAATCTTGTAGTACTTCAGACAGAAAAGTAGTTCTCTGAGCTGCTGCACTTTGGGGTTGTCTTGTAATTTACTGCAGCTAGCACTTTTACTACGCTCACCTCGATGAAGTAATCAAAGTGGTGAAAACATACTGCTTGCTTTTCTGTTATTTTGTTAAATCTCAAATTCTTTTGTGGCATTTAGTAATTTGGCTTCTATGTTATTTAACCAAGCATATGCCCTCTTGAGTTACTTTGTTCTTTTGTTTTCTTTTTTTGTTCATCAGGTTACAATGGTCTTGTGCAACATTAAATATTAAATTGTTCGCAGGCAATTCAAGTTCAAAATTGCTATGTGATGACTGAAATAAGGGACGGACGTCCCCTGCTTTTGAAAATTGCAAATGTCTTTAGAACATTAGAATCTTGAATTATGCTATATTTGAGTCTGTAATTTTGTTGCTCCAGTAATTCTACTCAATTAAGGTCATGTTCATTTGAATATGCTTGGACTGTTCTTTTTCTAAGCTCATTTAGTGCTATTCGAGGCATATGATCTTCAGTTTTAATTTCAGTGTTGTGTCAGTAATTTGTCAAGTGCTTGTTGGTGCTTGTGAAATTGAATGCCAATGGCCATTTGTTTGATATTTAGAGGTTTTTCTGAATATTTACTTTGACGAGTCAATCTGAAATAGTAACTGGGGAACATCTAGACGTCTAGTGCCTCCAACTTTTGTCTCTGCTAATGATCCCTACTGTTTCTCAATTATTTCATCGGTTGGTTCCTTTCTTGTTGAAAAGTGGAAGGCTTTACTGTCCCATGTTGATTGGTACTGTTTGTCTAGATCGACTGTAAGAGATATCTGCCCAAATTTAACGACAGTAGCTGGTCCCTTTTGTGGGTCAAAAAATTCACATTGTCTGTCCTTTCCCTTGTCTTTTCTTTGCTAATTTTGCTTTATTTTGTTTGTTGCTGTTTGTTTGTTCTTTTCTGAACCTTAACCCCAGCTCTTTACTCAGCAACATATCTCCATTAGATCTTGTTTTCTTTTCTTTTTGTCTTTTCTTGCTTTTGCTCAGGTTGTTCTATCTGCCTTAGAAGAATAAAAATCTTTCTTTCCCTTGTTTCTCTATTTCATGATTCATGAGATGTAATAAACTTATATTTTACCTCCTTGCCTATATGTAACTTACGACTATTTTCTAATTTCCAGAACATATATCTCTTTACTTTTTTATTTGGCATCCCTTCCAAAGTGCAGTTTATCTTCCTGAGTCTTCTTGCAGTATTGTTCCATGTTTTGCTGTCTGCTATTTTGCTCGTCTCAACAAAATGACAAGGTTTATTGGTTTCTCAGTAATCTTTCTTCTAAAACTATGATGAGTGAGGAACTTAATTCACCTCTCCAAATCAAACAATATATTCATCTTTGACATATTGAAAATTAGTTTAGTCATGTTTTTTCTCAACCGCTTACTGTCTTATACTTTGGAGAAACTTGAATGTGTTGCACTTAATATTTGGCTAGCACTTGTCTTCTCTTGTTCACCCTGCATAATGTTACAAAACACAATTGATTAGCCCTATGCTGGGCTTCACGGGATCAGATTTGATGATCCCAGTTTTCAAAGCCCTAACCATCAGAATAATCAACTTGTTTTCCACCAGTTTCATCCTTTTTAAAAATCATTTGACCATGATTTGGTCCCTCTCTCTACCATGCTGCATTTGGATTTTGTATATTTCCCTTGTTTTTCCATTACAATGAAGACTATTCTTCTATCGCAAGATTGTGTAAAGTACTTTCTCTCCTTTTCCTGCTTCTCTAGGACCAAGATCTTGTTTCCTTCACACCTAGTAAATTAAACAGTTGTGATCACACCCTCCTGCTAACATGGAAAAGTTTTATGAGAAGTAATAAACTTTGCCTATATGGGTTGCATCATCCCAATCAAGTATTGGTTCATACAATTTGATGCACACTGCCGTACATACACACAAAAAAATAAAAGAAAAGAAAAGAAAAGAAAAGAAAAGAGAGTTCATACAGTCTTGTAATGCTTATATGCCAAAATTCCATGTTTCTGTATATACGAATTGTTTTTTTTATCGATACATGTATAAATGAATTGATTATACATCATTGATAGCTCAGAGATGTTGATATAACATACTTGGTAACTCCCTGCTGAACTTATTTGCAGAATGTTTCTGTCCAAGTGTTCTTAGCTTTGTGTAAAATATTTTCCTAAGAACTATATCTTTTGGAGCTTTCTGTATTATGAAATTTATCTGCACCTATCATGATCTAGTCAACTGTTAGAATTTTGCATCTGAAATCAATAGTGATATCTTACCTTTTGATAGCAAATCCGTCCAATATCTATGCTATAATGATATAGATCTCTGTCAATTAATTCCTTCCTCTCATTTAGCATGCGCCTTTATACCTTCATTTTGGCATTTTCAGACTTGTTAGTATAGTTAAGGAGTACAAGCAAGGAGCGAAAGCCAAGCCTTTCTTTATTTTCATAGAGTAACTTCCATAGGTTGCTTCTTTCCTACTGAGCTATGGGAGATAGGCAGAATGTGCTATACCTATCATATAACCAGCTGTAGAATCATATCAATGTGAATAACAGGAAGGAATGATTTGCATAGACAATAAAGTTCTGGAATATATCTCTGAGGCAGAAAGATATCCAAATAGGGCTGCAAATGAACTGAGATGCTCATGTGCAGCTTAGGATTGGCTCAATTGGAGCTCATTTGAGCTCGGCTTAGTTATACAAACTGAGCTCAAGCATATTTGAAAACTTGGCTCATAAATAAGCTGATCCTCAAGACTTTTGTGCAAAAGAAAGGGGAAATCTAGGCTCAGTTCGAGTAAATCTTGGCTCACTGTCAAAGGACTACACTTTTAAAAATGGGGCATATACCTTCCTTCAATTTTTTAGGTAAGAGACGTGCCACATTACATTGTATAAAATCCATCTGCAAAAAAAAGTAATTTTGTGATGTTGCCTTCTTCAAAGATACCAATATTCTCAGTTTCTCTGTCTTCTCTGTACTTAATCTAAAGTTTCAACAAGCCCAACCTGCAAGCTTTAACCCCTTCAGCTCTCTAATTCTTGATGGAGGGAAGCAGTTATATAGAGCAGTCAGTCAGGCTAATGCACAGGATTAACTAGATTGCCTATAATAATCTAATTCAAATATCTGGGATTTGCACCTTGGATTGCCTCAGGCTTATCACACTTTTCTAGGCTGATTTGTCTTGCCTGTGCCTTAAGCCTTTTAAAACATGTACCTACTTCCTAATATGTTCAGCCCACTGTTCAGTCATCTTTTTCACGGTTCTATCTTGTCAAAATCTTAGGTTAAGTGAAGTTCTAATACATAATACCTGTTGGTAGTTGAATCATTTCTGCTTATACTTTGATATATAGCCACTGCGTCTCTCTTATAAAACGAATTCCTAACCACCAGCTGACTGATTGGATTCTTGTTTTCTTTGTAATATTTGATTTTTTATTGTGCAAGCAATTGAGAGGACCTCCTCTTTCTATTTATATGCGTGTGTGTATATATAATATTTATTTATTTATTTTGGATACATCTTGCACTTAAACCTCTCCTATATCTCCACTCAATTCATGTTGTTAGCCAGGGACCAAGATGATCTCAGAACATTGGTAAAGTAGTGACTCTGGAATGTAGGAGGTTGTATATCTTGTAGCAAGGCATCATGAATACTTTTAAGTTCATGACTTGCTGAAATTAGGTGAATGATAGCATGTTTTTCTAGCATGCTGCAACCTCAGACCAGGATTGTGCTTCAGTTTGTCATTATCCATTTTGGCTTAACATTTCAATGTCGCAGAGCATAAAAAGGAATGGATTTTTGCCAATTTTTGGTGGTAGAAAATATAGGCATACCACATAGCAGGAGGATTCAAAACCACATCAGTTTGAAGCTCATTATCGATTTTATTATCATTTTCACTGGAGAATGTAGAGGAAAATAGTTTTCACTTTTCAGAATCACCTTATTTGCAGAGCACTTCCCTTAAAAATCTTGCTCCCGTGGGCGATCAAAAAAATTATTGGCTATGGTTTTAAACAGTAAGTTATGATGCATTTTTATTGATAGAATCTATTTTTTTCTGGTCTCCTTCTCTGGGAAGTATTTGTTAGCAGATGATCACTTTGGTTGAGGAGACACTTAATTTGTGATATTGTGAGAATACCATGCTCAAAAGAGTGTACTCATACTGCTGTACATTTCCTTCTGCCTATTTTCTTGGTCTAGAATTGTTCTCATTCTAATTAGTGAAGTTCGCCTATTCTCTCCTCTCTCTCTCTCAGTCGCTATGTGTGTGTGCATGCTTGTGTGTGTACGTGTGTATAATGTGATGTGAGTTCAAATGCAAGCAATATTGTGCCAACAGCAAATGAAGTTATTTATGCATGAAGGCAGATTTTCATAGTTAATATACTAATATGCATTAAGAATTCTCATGAATAATCATCAAGTTAATATAGTAAGCTAGTTTTCAGTTATTTGTGTGATATCTTGACTCCTATATAAAATGTCTGTCCTTTTCTAGAAAGAAAGTGTGCTTCTAAAACTCTAGATTTTTTCTTTTGAGGGAATAAGAGTCTAAAAATCTAGATATTATTGTGATCATGATGCCATCTTGCTGAATGCTAGTCTTGATAATTTTCTGTGCCCAAAAATTCCAACATATTTGTTAAGCGTTCTCTCATTGATGACCACTTGTGGAAGATGTAAAAGCTGATAACTTGTTTTAATGTTGGTGGCTCTTGTATGTATTCATCATGCTTCATGAAAGAGGACAAGGAAACTCTTTTTAGTATTCATTTTCCAAGTAGAATGTGTCTCTAAGAGCAAACGGTCAAAGGGTGGATCCTCCCACTTTTGTTAAAAAGCAGTTGAACCCTGTCAGACTTGCATGCTTGGTTTCTGCTCCTGCTGATGCACATTTGTCGAATTTTTGCTTTATTGTCAAGATATTTAATGTACTGCCTTCATGAATTTTTTTCCCTATAGATTTCATTTGCTGGTGGAGTTTGACGAGGTAAAGCGAAGCTGTAGGAAACGACTTGATGGACACAACAGACGCCGAAGGAAGCCTCAGCAAGAATCTATAAATTCTGGGAGTATGCTCCCAAATCACCATGGTCAGGACTCAAGTCAGCTTGTACTTCCTGTATATCAACAATTATATTCCATTTAAAATATGAACATTCAAATAACTTCAGCTGTGGATCCATTGCTGAACATTTATATATACTTTGAATAAACTTGCTCACAAATTGAAATGTGGTCATCTTACGAAGTTCAGGAGTGTAAAATTTTACACCTGGTGCCCCCAGTGCCCTAAATATACAAATCATATAGCTCAAGTATTGTATGATGAAATGGAGACACATGACAAATATCTGTACTAGATCATGAACAAACTTCTACTTGTTCTTACCTTATGAAAGCATGCCATGCATTTGTCCAAACCAATCCTTTCCACTGTGCCTATAATTTCCAAATGATATTATAGAATGTGCATCAGCTTTTTTGAAACTAAAAAATCTTGCCTTCTCTGCAGTGACCAGGTTCTCGGCATATCCACAGATATTCCCAACTGCTACACCAGAGACCAACTGGGCTGGGATTGTTAAATCCAAGGAAGACGCACTGTATGCCCATTACCCACTCCTGCATTACATGGATAGGCAGCAACAGCTCGGCTCCTTTCCCCACAGCTTCAAAGAAGGGAAGCAGTTCTCCTTCATGCAGGACAGTGACACTGCCTTCAGCAGTAGAGCAACACTGGAGCCGTCTATTTGTAGGCCACTCAAGACCAACTCTTTGGCAGAAGGCAGCAGCAGCAGCAGCAAATTCTTCTCTGATAGATTAACCCAAGTTCTTGACTCTGAGTGTGCTCTCTCTCTTCTGTCATCACCAACTCAAACCTCAGGTATCAATGTGGGCCAAATGGTGCCAGCTGATAGGATCCCAATGGGTCAGCCTTTGGTCTCAACTATTCAGTACAGTGATCTTGGAAGGTACTCTGGTTCGCAGGCTTCAAACAGTGTTTCTCCAACGGGGTTTTCTTGTTCAGGGATCGACGATGAGCACGTAGCTACTGTTTTGGTTTCTGATGCCAATGATGCTCATCTTCACTGCCAGAGTATATTTCATGTTGGGGGAGAAGGGCCCTCAAGCTCTCAAGCTCTTCCCTTCTCTTGGCAGTAGGAAATCCTTTCGTAATTTTCCATCCTTTTAAAGAAACTCCTACCTTCGGTTGCTGAGTCTTTTGGATTTGGAATGATCTCTGTGCCATGCACTAGGCTGCATAAATAACAATTCTGTTCTACTTTGTGACATCTGACATTGGACCTTGATGATTTGTGTATCTTGCGGCGAATGTATTTCTTCCCACTGTGATGCTTCTTATTGTAGAAGCTTCATTAGTTTTCATTGGATTGTGGAATTTGGTACAATTAAATATATAATTCCTCTGGTTTTTAAAGAAACTCTGAGACACAAACGTGTGGATCACACATTCTCACCCTCAAGGCAGTTTTCAGTCCTTGCACCACTCACTGCTGCAAAGTATGTTCGAAATAGATTCTAACAATTGCCATTAGGTCATCAACTGGCATGATCATCACTATAATCTGAAAATATTTAATGGAGCTTGCAATAATCAGCAAGTCAATGGATTGCCTTTCTTTTTTCTCTGAGAGAGGGAGAAAGCAATCAACTTTTAACATTTCCTAAGGGGCTTCATATAGTATATCATAATTATTCTGTGTAAAATGAAAACTTGCTATTTTTTAGTTAATCTCATGCCTCTTTAGCTCAATATCACAACACGAGCATCTGAGGTTTCCAAGTTCTAACATTTGAACAGAAAAATGTTGATGATCTAAAGCTAGCCTTTTGTTCATGTGCCCAATGCCCTGATGCAAAAATACGTGTTAGCAATGGCAGCTTCTGCCATGCAGACCCTCGATAGAAACCGAGATGCTGCTTGGCGGACTTTGCGCAAGTGGCTGCCCAAATGCTTTAACGTATGCAAAATTATTAAGTAATTGACAAGAGAATTTCATTCTCATGCACTTGTACAAGATGTATTTTGTTAATAAAAAACAATTGTTTCATGAGCTGCTTTCAACCATGGCATAGAAGGCTTGGTATTAGGGGATCTCTAAAAAAGGGCAATAACCTGTATGATATTTAGTCAGGCATGCTGGGTCTAAGTATGGAGGCTGGTTCTGTAATATAACATTTGCTGCCTCAGGAACAAAAATAACAGTCAAATAAAACCTACATGTGCTGTGTTGCTGGAAATTCGACCAAGGGGCGACCAGTGGCTGAGAAGGAGGAGCTCCGGCGTGAGATGGCAGGTGGCGGTCCGTCGGCGGGCGGCG
>JAOXJJ010000263.1:3799654-3814819 GCA_025769935.1 Phoenix roebelenii
AATACATCCGAAGATTTTCGGAATTCCAGCTTCATAAAATGAGGGTCCCTTCGAGAAACTCCAACTTGTAGGCTCCGAACCATTGGATTCGTGCGATCCAGTAAGGTCCTTCCCAGTTCGGGGCTATCTTTCCCTGCTCGGTAGGCTGAGAAGCTTCAGCTCTCCTGAGGATGAGATCTCCCACTTTAAAAAACTTAGCCTTTATTCTAGAATTGTAGTATTGTGTCATCTTCTATTGGTACCTTGCCATGCGGATTCGGACGACCTCTCTTGCCTCTTCAACGAGGTCCAAATTGTTCTTGAGCTTAGAGGAGTTGGAGTTTGCATCGTAGTGCTCTACCCTTGATGAGGGGAGTCCGATTTCTAAGAAAATGATAGCTTCTGTTCCATACGCCAGATTGAAGGGGGTCTCACCGGTGAAAAGTCGGAACGTAGTCCTATAAGCCCAGAGAACATTGTATAGGTCCTCGACCCATTGCCCCTTGGATCGGCCGAGCCTAGTTTTGAGCCCCTGCAGAATGGTGCGATTCGTCATCTCGGTTTCTCCATTTGTCTGTGGATGGACGATCGAGGTGAAACGGTGGTCGATGCCGAGCTTGGAGCAGAATTTTTTGAAATGGACGTTGTCAAACTGACGGCCGTTGTCAGATATAAGGATGCAGGAGAGTCCAAATCTACAGATTATTGACTTCCAGACAAAATCACGCATCTTCTGCTCGGTAATTCGGGCCACCGGTTTGGCTTCGACCCATTTGGTGAAATAATTGATGGAGACCACCAGAAATTTTCTCTGTCCGGAGGCCAAGGGAAATGGTCCCAGAATGTCAATCCTCCATTGGAAAAATGGCCAGGGGAAACGATCGAGGTCAGCGAAGCTGAAGGTCGGCGTTGGATGTTGGCGTTTCGCTGACACCGGTCGCACCTTCGGACGAAATCCGTTGCATCCTTCTAAAGTGTGGGCTAGTAGTATCCCTGGCGTTGGATTTTGTGGGCCAGTGCTTGTCCTCCCAAATGGTTCCCGCAGATCTCTTTATGAACCTCTTGCATAGCATAGTCTGCCTCTAATGGGCGGAGGCATCTGAGGAGGGGAGAGGTGAACGACCTGCGGTAGAGCTTGCCTTCATATAGTATGTACCGGAAGGCTTGACGCCTAATTCAGCGGACCTCGAGCTCATCATCAGGGAGGATTTCATCCTACAGATAGTTGATGAGTTCGTCTATCCAGCTCGACTCAGCCTCGATGCAAAGGATTGGCTTGGGCTCCTCGGTGCTGGGCGTTTGGAGGTATTCGAGTACCGTCATCCTCGGGAGCTCGCTCATGCGGAAAGTCGCCAGCTTCGACAATTGGTCTTCCCTTAGGTTATCCATTCTGGAAATATGTTGGATGTTGAAGGAGCCCAGGGTAGATATGAGGTCTTGTACCTTTTGAAGATATTTCTGCATCGATGGCTCTCTGGCTTCAAAGTCTCCCAAAATCTGGCTCACGACCAGTTGGGAGTCACTAAAGACCTTTAGGTCCTCCACTTTCAGCTCTTTTGCCAGTTTGAGCCCGGCAATGAGCGCCTCGTATTCTGCTATATTGTTCGAGGCAGGTAACTCGAGGCGTAAAGCTTGCTTTGCGACCACCCTGTCCGGGCTAGTGAGAATGAGGCCTGCTCCGCTACCCCCCAAGGTCGAGGAGCCATCCACATGTAAGGTCAATGGTTGCCTCGGGGTCTCTTCTGCTGGTGTGGGTGCGAGCTCAGAATCGTCCGGCAAGGTGCACTCCACAATGAAGTCAGTGAGCACCTAGGCTTTGATTGCTGGCCTCAAACGGTATTCAAGCTCGAGCTCTCCGAGCTCAACTGTCTACTTCACAATCCTTCCGGCGAGATCCGACCGTTGCAGAATTTGCTTCATAGGCTGGTCGGTCAGTATGACCACAATGTGGGCCTGAAAATAGGGCCGGAGCCTCCGAGCCGAGATGACCAGAGCAAAGATTGTTTTTTCCAATCTGGAATATCGAGTCTTGGCATCCCTTAGGATCCTGCTGGTATAATACACCGATCTTTGAAGCTTGTTCTCTTCTCGAACCAGGACCGAGCTTACTGCAACCGAGAAGACAGCCAGGTACAAATAGAAGAGCTCACCCTGCTGGGGTATTGTGAGTAACGGAGGGGAAGCAAGAAGGTGCCTAAGCTCTTCAAAAGCTTGCTGACATTCCTCCGACCATAGGAAGTTCTTCGGTCGCTTGAGGATTGTAAAAAATGGGAGGCACCGCTTGGCCGACCTGGAAACAAATCTTTCAGGTCTATTGGCGTTTGGGTCTTCAGGCAGTGCGGCATTTTCTACTGGCATCCTTTCCTCGCGCTGGTTCCGCACAAACCGGTTGAGTACTCCACGGCGGATGAGCGCCTCGATCTCGTCTCGGAGCTGGAAGCAATCCTCCATGTCATGGCAGTGGTCCTGGTGGAAGCGGCAGTACTTTCTAGGATTGCGCCGAGCTCCGGTATCCCGCATCAGGGGTGGAGGTCGGAAGTAATCCTGGCCTTCAATCTCCATTAGGATTTCCATTTGGGGAGCATTGAGGGGAGTATAATTCTTGTACTTTCTCGAGGGCATTCGTGGCCGCGGCGGAGATCTCGGTCGAAGCGGGGACCTTGGTCGAAGCTGTCCCCGCTATCGAGGTGGACTCCTTAGCCGAGACAGGTTCTTGCTTCGACAGGGAGACGGGCTTTTGGGACGATCGTGCTCCTCGCGGCGTCTTTTCTGCTTCTTGGAGGTCTGCTCAGTCATGCTCCACCTGGAGGCAATGGCCTTTTCGGCTTTCGCATACTTCCAAGCTCGGACCAACATCTCGGTCAAGTCGGCGGGGAAGCTCTTCTCAATAGAGAAGAGAAACCTGTAGGATCGAGCTTCAGTCTTAAGTACCGACATGGCTATCGACTGGTCGAGCTCGCGGACCTCTCAGGTTGCAGCGGTAAAACGGTCGAGGTAGTCTTTGAGAGACTCTCCCTCCCTCTGCTTGATGTCGAGGAGGGAGTCCGATGTCCGCCGCTGACGTCTGCTAGCAGCGAAGTTGGTGGCGAATTGCCTGCCGAGCTGCTCAAAAGAATACACTGTGCTCGGCTTTAGCCCAGAAAACCAGAGCCGAGCTGCTCCTCGAAGAGTCGCTGGGAAGGCCTTGCAGAGCACAGCCTCTGAGGACCCTTGCAATGCCATGAGGGCTCGGTAACTCTCCTAGTGGTCGAGGGGGTCGGTTGTTCCATTGTAGGGCTCCACTTGGGACATTTTGAACCTCGGTGGAACCGGCTCATCCTCAATCTGGCGAGAAAAGGGGGACTTAGTGGTAAACTCAAAGTTGCCCTCGTACCTTGCCTTCTTGCTGTAGAGCGCCTCAATCTGGCACTCGAGCTTCTCGACCTTCCTGTCGAGTTCTCCACCCTGAGGGATTGCCACGGTAGTCTGCTCTGGTGCAGGCTGTCTCGGGACTGACTCAGCTTCTAATAGCTGCGACCCATTGCCTAGGCCCCTCCCTGGCGGCTCTCTCCAGGAAGACGCTCGAACTGAACCTTGGCAGCAGCATCACTCCTCGTTGTTGGCCCTCGAGGAGCCATGGAGGTTTTGGCCCTGGGGTGCCAGTCTATTTGGGGGGAGTATTGACTGGACCTGGACTTGTGGAGGCGGCAAGGGCTCCACACGTTGCAGGCCTTGGACCGCCGTGGCCAAGGTTTGAACTTGTTGCACCAGAATATTGAACTGCTCTGGCTTGACTTGGGGTACTGGGTCCGCCGGAGGTCTTGGCGGCGAGTTCTAGACAGAGTGTCCAGGGCTTGATGGGGGACGCCGAGAGGCGTTGGAGGCTCTTTTGCTTCTCAACTTCATGGCCACAACTCGGGTCCTTCCTCTAGCGCCAACTGTTGCTGAAAATTGGATCCGGGGGCAACCAGTGGCTGAGAAGGAGGATCTCCGATGTGAGATGGTAGGTGACGGTCCGTCGGCGGGCGGTGTCCTCCGGAGGATCTGCAAAAAGTCGGTGGCCGGGGTTTCGGCGCCAGCCCTCCGATGCCTAAGTTAGAGGGGGCAAATGTATGGGGGAAGAGAAAATATGTCTCAGAAGTTTCAGAGTCCAACCCCCTCTTAGATGGAGGGGTTCCCCTTTTATAGAGGGGTACATGATTATCTGTGATGTGACGGGACGAACGGGTTACCGTCATGATTGAGCACGATCGTGTGAATTAATGCATTGTCGTGGAAGATCAGGCCGGAGTCAGTGAGTCATCGTGGCTGATCGGACGCGGCGGAGTAGTTCAACTATCTGCCGTTGAGAGCTTGAGGTTCGTAGATAGTACGCACGTTGATTGTTGTGTGAGCTGGAGATCAGCAGGGGCCATGCGCATTAATTATTGAGTAAGCCGGAGATCAGCAGGGGCCATGCACATTAATTGTTGAGTGAGTCGGAGATCAACAGGGGCCATGCGCATTAACTGTTGGCAGTGGTAGCAGGGCATGGTCCCTAGTCAAGCTGCAGGAGGATATGATTGCAGCAGGTGGATGGTGAGGTCGGGCTTCCGAAGTCGAGGATGCCGAGGTCGAATGCTCGGATCGAGCGTCTCGGAGTCGAGCGCCTGGCCGGTCGTTAGGCCCGGCTGCGTATCTTAAAGTTGGGCGCCTCAAGGTTGGGCCGCCCCAGGTCAGGCGCCTCCAGGTCGGACGCCCCTAGATCGGGCGCCTCCAGGCACGTGATTGTCATGCGCCCATGTATTTCGGGACGACTCATTTTTTCCCCATCATGTTGTATGCTACGCATGCCTTCATTCCCTATGTGCTTAAACTATGAAGCCTAAATTAGTTCTTTGAACAAACTTGTCATAAAAAAAAGAACATGGTTTGTTCGCAACCAACAGTTCACTTAAAAGATCAGATAAAAGATATAGCTATGCTCTTCTGAATTGGAAAAAGCACAGGTTCTTCCTTACCTGACAGGGAAGGACAGAAAGAAAAGTCCCAACTCCTGCCACTGTTCCTCGCAGCCGCTCAAAAAATATCCATGGTCTACACAAAGCGTCCAACTCAAATGAGAGGTCAAGTATTAGACAAGAAAATCAGTTACAAATCCTGGGTGGCTTATTCTCTCCAAACACAACACCGATTAATTGCTAATGCTTCAAAGAGGAATTGTCAAGGCCTTTTTCATTTTTGCCACCTCCAAATAAACCGTGGAATATGGAAGGAATTCAGAGAAATGGCTTTGCATAAGATCATTGATGGCAACAGCTGTCACGCCCCGGATCAGGTCTGCGACAAG
Source organism: Phoenix roebelenii (assembly GCA_025769935.1). Lineage (NCBI taxonomy): Eukaryota > Viridiplantae > Streptophyta > Magnoliopsida > Arecales > Arecaceae > Phoenix > Phoenix roebelenii. Next base: position 3,804,942 of record JAOXJJ010000263.1, read on the forward strand.
GCTGTGCTACTGCAAGCTATTGCTCACAATAACACGAAACCTCATTACTAATAATTCATAAACAAAAGTGTCATTTCATTCATAAAGTATTTCTCCAAAATGGAGCCGTATAAAGTTCTAAATTTGTACATCCAAAATAAATTTTCCAACCCAAAAATCTTCAGGCTCTCTGCTTCTAGCAACCCTGTATATCTGAAAAAAAACAACATGAGGGATATGAGCTATGCGGCTCAATAAGTAACCATGTACTATCTTATTGGATCATGTATAATAATTCATATGCCACTGCATCATTTAAAGAAGATAGCAGTTATAGCAAACTAAATCATTTCATACCATATATATTTAAATTAGTCGTAGAGCAATGAATGCTCCAGCCAGGTAAATTCATACCCATGATAATGCAAGTCATATATAAAAAAAATGCTGCCATCTATCCATACTTTATAAATCCTATTCTTAAATGGATGTGCTGCTATGGTCACTATAATCCCGTAACAGGGCCATATATTCGTAGTCAACGAGTTTTATAACACATTCATATTTGTTACCAACTTTAACCCGTTGGCAGAGAGCCATATTCATTGGATGCTAGCTCCAAGGTATCGATTGGCCCCTATTTCTAGAGGCGGGCATAGCTATCTGAGAATTCATAAATTATTATTCTTTTTCATAAATCATACATTCATAAATAGATTGAAAAATGACAAATGGCATCTATTTGAGTAGAAACTACTTATTTTGTAGAGAAAGAAGAGGTACACTCTCAAATTGCCTTCTCTCTCTCTTCGTTATTTTATTCATCTATTTTAATATTTATATTGTTTATTTTTATCTTAATTCTCTATCACTTATTCACTATTTATCTAATGTATTTTTCCTTATTTTTCTTTTCCTTTTTCCTTTCCTTATCTTAATTCTCTATCTAATGTAAGCTCCGATAGTCACGTACCTCTCAATTGATGTTTCAGCTGGAAGTCCTGTCATTGAGAAACGGATAGGAGATAAGATATCCGTGGAAAAAATGAAATCCAAAAGAAATTGGAGCAGGGCAGCTCCGGTGACAAACTAAAGTGATCATTAAAAACCTTTAAAAACAGAGCCAGTGGAACTTTTTCTTGTCAAAATTGGCTGTCAAAAGAAATTTCAGGTTCATGTATATTCGATGATGATCATAATTGATGGAAAAGGACCCCTAAATTAATCTACGACACAAGGAAAGAAAAGTCGCAACAGAATAACATATCTTGCAAGCTGGAGTGTCTCCTTCCATCCGACCGCATCCTCGTATACAATATTAAAGTAGATAAAACAGAGTATGGGAGAGAATGTGGTATGAACAAGATAAGAGGAACAAGGATTGCAGAGGCCCCAGGATATTTCAGTTTTGTACATTGATGATCTCTCTCCAAATGGGGCATCAGAGATGGTACATGTCAGAGAGAAGCGAAGTAGAAGGGAATGCATCGACCATTTCTGTCTGTAACTTCAAGGGCAACCACATCCATAACATTCTGACGATTGTGCAAATAAGGTTCAGATAAAAGCCAGACTAACAATTTTTGCGAAGCTGCAACGTACCTCCAGTAAGAATTTGGAGGTTCTCAAACCTTAAACAGTTGGCCAGGTTGCTAAAGTCCTGAATCTCTTGGTACATGAAAACTTAGGACATCCAGTTGGTTGGTCCAAAGATTCAGGGGGTGTTAACTTGACATACAGACTTAAACTCCCCTTCTAGGATCACCGCAACTAGTGAAATGGGGCTTGCATCAGCAGAAGCACCCCTCTGCTCACAAAGCAGAGGTTCCATGTTTGAATCTTGGGTGATGCATGTTCAAGATTTGGGCTGGGTATAATTCAGGGTGGTCTCCCTCCCTTCAGTTAAAAGAAGAAAAAGAAAATGAAAAGAGGTTACTGCAACTACAGAAAATGAACAAGGGAGAGGATGTACCTGAAGGAAAATTCCACCTCTTGAGGAGTCAAATGCAAAGAGTTTGAATCCTCCATCAAACCATTGTCATGCTTGGCAGGGTTTCCGCCAGATTATTGGATGACAGTTTTTTTGTAAGCTTCTTAATAACTTTCTTTTTTGATTCAGCAATTTTCCAATAAATTTGGCATGTTATTTGAGCTGGATCTTGTAACAAGAAAGAAACATAACCCACTTAGGATGCAGATTGAGTTTTTGCACAAAGAACAATATTTAAATATGTTGTCCTGAAGGAGGAGAAATACACCTCTCATATTACCTTTCTTATTAGGATCCATAATCTCAATACACATCATGGAAATTGCTGGCGATACTGGTTCCGTACAGCGATAAAAGGAGGGTTACAAAGTAGTGATGAGGTAAGTCAAAATGCCAATTTTGCCTTGAACTGCCAAACGATCATGATGTGTCTCCAATAGTGATATTGCAGTGGAAGGCTGGTTGCCATTTGTGACAGCCAAGCAAAGTTGTGTTTACTTCAAGCCACTGGTAACTTCACCACTAAAGGATGAGAGGTCATGTGAGTAGGGCTTAAATCAGATCGGATACTAGGATGAGAGGTCATGCGAGTCAGGCTTAAATCGAATCAAATACGGATCAGATACTAATATATCCATATCTATATTTATTTTATTTGACGAATACAGATACGGATGTTAGTCAGATGCGAAAATCCATATCCATATTTGTGTTAAACTGGTACATATACAAATCGGATACCAGAAGCATGAATATAAAATTTAGATAATTAAACTTTATGACCATAGAATCAAAGATATTACTAAGTTGATGATAAATTAAGCTAATAGCATGTTAACATGGTTATTTATTTTTCTTAAAAGTTCATAAGTGCTATATAAAATTAAAGAGGGTTACAAATTGAATCGGATATTCGGATCAAGGATTGAAGTCCTAGCGGGACAGGAGCCGTCCTGTCTATCCTGTCCCATTCCAGTGAGATTATTACACATAGGAGGGGTGCAGGACCTCGAAACTCACCTCCGTCCCCTTGTACCCATCATCCCAGCTATGTCACATGCTGATATGCCTGTCCTGGTCGGGATGTGCCCTCGTTTTTTCCGAACGATGCTTCGGCCTTTGACTCACTGCTAGGAGGAAGAAGGATTTACCTTTTTGCCGCTAATGCGATGGCGTCGACGTCGGCATCGACACTGAGAGCGAGGGAGGAAGCTCGATTTGTGAGTTCTACCTTCTTCCATGTTTTTCCCACAGCACAGGCTTGGAGCCTCAGACCGCTCAGAAACTCCTTCTCTTTTCGCATTTTATGTACTCGAATTGCTTGGAAGCACGTTCCGCATTTTATAGAGATACCCGTAGGTCGTTTTTTGGATTCTCCGACCTGAAAATAGGTAAAATATTAAAATTATTTGAAGCCAAAGTGGTGTCCTGTAGCTTTTGGAGATATTTTGATGGCTCTCGAGCTTCGAAGTCCCTCAGGACTTGGCTCAGCACCGGCCTTTTGTGGTTGGCTTTTGGAGCTCGGTCTGCATGAGCTCGGCCTGCATGAGCTCGGCCTTCGGAGCTCGGTCTGCTGAGCTCGTCCTTCTGAGCTCGGCCTACGTGAGCTCGGCCTTCTGAGCTCGGTCTGCATGAGCTCGACCTGCATGAGTTCGTCCTTCTGATTTCGGTCTGCATGAGCTCGATCTTCTGAGTCGACCTTCTGAGGTTGGTCTTCTGAGCTCGGTCTTCTGAGCTCATACCTTTTGAGCTCGGTTGGAGCTTCGATGATAGCAACGCTCTGCAGGAGAGCGACGTCGCGGGCGCCATTCTGAGGACTTACACCCATGAGGAGGGAGTACATGCTGGTCTCTTACTTGTTGCAGGCCTTGATGATCCGAACAAGGAAAGTGGGGACACGTAGCCTTCGTCCTGATCGCGGAATAAGAGAGAAGAGTTTGAAGGGCAATGGGATTTGATGGGATTGTACCCTTTGCCATAGAGGCTTGCAATCCCATTTTAAAATTTCATAACTCTCCTCCTCCAGACCTCAGCTTATTTCTCTTACTCTCCAACTCGTTGACGTGAGACTTAAGCTACTACTTCTGGTTGCCCCCACGTCCCACATCGTTGCAGCAGGAGCCGTGCTTGATTCGAGATGGCTCGGAAGAAAGTTTCTTCCTCTGCTTAGCGTGAACCCGTGAAGGCGGCACAGGAGGGGCCTCCACTTGTTGCAGGCTTTGGACCGCAATGGCTAGCACTTGGACTTGCTGCATCAGCGCGTCAAACTACTCGGGTTGGACTTGTGGAACTTGATATGCCGGAGGTCTTGGTAGTGGATTCTGGACTGAGCATCCGGAGCTTGGAGCATAATGTCGGGAGGTATCAGAGACTCCTTTGCTCCTTAGTTTCATGGCCACGACTCGGGCCCTTCCTTTAGCTCCAACTGTTGCTGGCAATTGGACCCAAGGATGACCACTAGCCGAGGAGGAGGAGCTCCGGTGCAGATGGTACGTCGGCAGGCTGCGTCCTCCGGGAAACCTGTAAAAAAGCTGGTGGCCGGGGCTTTCGGCGCCGGCCCTCCGATACTTAAGTCAGAGGAGGGCTTTAGTGGAGAAAGAGAGATATTGCATGCGGGGGTCTCCGAGTTAGAATCCTCCAGAAGAATTCCCCTTTAAAGAGGAAGAAGTTTCCCTTTTATAGGAGGGATACAGGGTTACGTGTGATGTGATCGGACGAATTAAATGAGTTACCGTCATGATTGAGTGTGGTCATCTGAATTAATGCATTGCCGTGGAGGACGAGACTGGAGCTAATGAGTTGTTGTAAATGACCGGACGTAGTTGAGTGAGTCGATGAATTGCCGAGGATGGCCTGAGATTTTGAGTAAGCCGGAGATCCGTGGAGACCATGCACATTAATTGTTGACAGTCGTAGCAGGGTATGATCCCTGGTTGATGTGTCGTGGTGTAGCCGGCAAGCAAAGCATGGTACGGCGAGACTGCTGCAGGCGTGGCCGCAGCATGTGGACGACGAGCTCGGTCTTCTGAGCTCGATCTTCTGGGCTCGGCCTGCATGAGCTCGGTCTGCATGAGCTTGGCCTTCTGAGCTCGGCCTGCATTAGCTCGGTCTGCATGAGCTCGTCCTGCATGAGCTCGACCTTCTGAGCTCGGTCTGCATGAGCTTGGCTTGCGTGAGCTCGGTCTGCATGAGCTCGGCCTGCATGAGGTCAGGCTTGCTGTCGGATTTGGGTACTTTAATTGTACTTGTGAGGTGGTCCATTTTTTTCCCCAACAATAGATTTCTCAAAATGATCTCCTTTTAGAATCCAATTACCATTAGCGTGACTCATTTCATTTTAGTAAAAATACAACAAGTTCCCTTCAACCTTGCTTGAGAGACATTTTAACTCTAAATATTTTAAAAATTTTCAATTAGCTCCCATATACTATTTTTTAATGTTCATATAGTCTAGCCGTTAATTTGGCTTCTGATACTGTCAATGGATAGGTTCGAAAGATGAAAGAACCTTTCTTGCCATGTAAAATAAAAATATTAAAAAATCCACTCTTATGGCTTCTCAGAGTGGTGGTGAAGAGACCGAAGGGGACAGAGGACCTGAAAAAATTGGTGGAGAGAGTTAAGAGGAAGGGTCATAATAACAACAACAACAACAATAATAAAAATAATAATAATAATAACAACAATAACAATAATAGGTCACACATATATAGAGGTCCGAGCAATGAAAAGGGTTCTGGTTGTATCTTTGCGTGAAAGAGTATATGACCTTTCACAATTTCAACTATAGGATCGCACTCCACGGATCTCAAACCACTCTGAGCTATTTATCTACCTGCATAGATCCCGATCTAATGGTGGATTGGCACCAAGGAAGTTTAATCTTTTTTTTTTCACACGAAAAAATGCAATCCCTATCCTAATGCAAAACGGCCCATACATACTTTGTGGTGATGGGTTGCATTCGAGACATCCGTATAGGGCAGCCCAAGCCAACTTAAAATGTCTCTCCAGGCGCCCGTACTTTTTGTTCTTAGCAACGGCATCTCTTTCACTGAAAATTTTCATAAGGAATCATGTGACATAAAGATAACCTTCATGAACCACACATTTTTCAACCTAATTTAAATCATGGCTCTACCAACACATGCACATATACCAAATGGAAACATAACTCTTCTTTCCTCTTATCATTCATAAAACCATCACACAGTTCCAGTGGAACTCCATAGATAGGGCTGTTAAGGTAATCTGCAGACAAGAAGGTAATCTTCAGCCTTCCTTCTTGCACCTGCTACTGCTTCCTCCAGTCCTCAGACGCCTTGTTCAAGCCTAAATCGCTCCTGAACATAGGAAATATAACTTGCTGCTCTCTTATCCACTTCGCTAATGGAGTCTCCACCACCCAAGTCACCTCCTCCCTCCTTGTTCACAAGGGTGGAAGCATTTACATCGTCCACAAGGAATCCAAGGGAGGCAGCAGGAGGTGCAGTGGGCTTAAACTTACTGCCAAATTGCGTGGAAGGCTTCGGTGCTCGATAGAAGGGCATGGTCAACTTCCCTTTGAGCCCTTTACGCTTGCGAGCAGACTCCATGTCCTCACTAATCTTTTAACTCAATGGCACGGTTGCTCTGGTTAATGGAGCACTACGTATATATATATAGTAGCTAAAAGGGATTGTGAAGGGGATAAGTATGCTCATGAATGGGATTATAATTTTTATTGTAAATATCTAGAGCTGATCATATGAGAATATTCATGTCCTCTTTTTTCACATGCAGATATATTCTCTTCTATCAAGGACTTTACATGGTTTGGTAGGATTGCCGGAACTAATGTGGGTATTTTACTGGCTGTTGTGATAATTCTTTTGATACTTATTCCTCCACTTCATCATTGGTGAGTTTTATATACTATGTTTATCATCTCATACTATAAAGATTATCTCATAGGGTGGAAGGAGAAGAGATATGGTCAATGTCCTCTTCATGAAGAATAAAGAGGAGGGCCGCTTTTTATTCCTTACGATGGCCCAGATGCACTAAGGCAATTGAATAAGCCGGAAGATTATTCCCATAACGATCCTACCTCCACCATGTTATTTCTTTTCTCAAGGTGAGAGTTGGGTAGTGGTGTCCTGCAACTTGTTTGTGCCATCTGCATTCTCATGATGAAGTTTTTGCATCATGAGAAGATATTTCAAAATAATCTACCACTTTTGATGTTTTTTTTTTCTCACACAAGCTGATGGGTGATGGATTTTATTGGTGTTAGCAGTGTCCGAGAGGAGTGGGCACTACAGGAACCTATGGCATTGTTGGCGCCTTTTAAGGCATCTGCCGACGTGCAAAAGCGTTGCACGACTGCCCTAACTCTTTCCAAAGCGTCGAAAAAGCATTGGGAATGTAAGCGTAGGAAAATAATTTTACGATGCTTTTGGTTCACGTCGGATGTTAAAGCAAATGACGTTATTAAGCGTCGCTAATCGATGACGCTTTACCAGGCGTCGGCAAGGGAAGCGAATGGACGTTGCTTTCAAAGATGCCTACAACCATCACTAATTAACGACGCTTATTTGCGTCCCTAAGCAATGAGGCTTATTTGCACTGCTAATTATCGATTAACGATATTTATTTGCCTCATTGTTGTACCTTTTATCAACGTTCCGTTAAATTTAAAATATTACGACGCTTTAAAGTATCACAAAAATAAATTGTTTTTAGAAAAATAAAAAAAATAATAAAATTTGTACATACATATATACACCAAATACATACATAATAGAAGTCACATAATAACACATGTATCATATATAAAAAATAGAAAATATTTACATTATCAAACATGATTATATTTATATTGTCAAACATGATTGAATGTCTATTACAACTCAATGTGCTCGAAAAATAAAAATATATACACATATAAAACTCTCCAAAAAAAAAGTCTAAGGGTTATCAGTGTTCCATGGCAGCATCACCATCATCATCTCTACGACTATGGAAGTATCAAGAATCTATAAGAAAAAGATAGCAACTTTAGAAGTTGAAAAATATAAAAATTACAAAGTATTATAAATCATCAAGCTCATATAAAAATATACATGATAATTATATAAAATATACAAATAGATATAGTTATTTACCTGAGGAGGAACAAACCTTTATAATACGGATATAATCTGGTCAAGCTGAGCCCTCAAGGACTGTATCTATCTAATAGCTCCATCTCATCTCCTCCATCTATGCCTCCAGTCTATGAACATTTGCAGTGCTACTACTATGTCTAGCATCCTGGGTATATCTTCTCACTGCAGACAACTGAGTGGGGGTAAATCTAACGCCATAACCCCTTAATCGACCATAATGCTTTGGTGGCTCTATTTCATCTCTACCTCCAACCTACAAAAGTCTGCAGTACTACTACTATATATAGCATCTTGGGTATATTTGCTCACTATATACAATTGAGTGAGAATAACTCCAACTCCATAACCTCTCACTTAACCAGAACGCTCCGATCCCATCAATTCGGTGAACACAACATGCTCTACAATAAGGGATGTAACCCTCTCCTATATTTTTTTAAAAAGTCACATATTAATGTTTGAAAAAATAAAACTATAAATTATTGTACAAATCAATTATTAATACATACGACTCTCTCTCAACTTCTCGTAGACAAAGCTGCCATCTCAATAGATATAAGTCATCGTATAGAATTTCACCTCACCAGGCTCCCTCCCATGCTCTTCCATCTACAACAAAAAGTATATGTTATATGATACATGGTCCATGATACGTGATATATGATAGAAGATATATAGTTCATGATACACATTATATGATATATGATACATGATACATAGTTCAATATGAAGATTAAAGTTTCAATTTGAAGTAATAAGAGTTTCAATATGTCAATTTTATCTAGTTGGAGCACTAAGGGGCGTATTGTATGTCCTTTTTGTAGGGATTCAATCCATTTGTAATGGTTAAAGTGTAGAGGAAAGTTCTATTATATGGGCAATCGTCGATGGTTAGAAGCAAACCTTCCATTTTAGTTTTAAAAAGATCTATTTGATGGTACTATAGAGTTGTGATCTGCCCCATTTCACCAACTAGAACTAAAGTTCTTAGACAAATGTATAGCAATGCAGAAAAATCATTGATAGTCCAATTAAGAGTTGCCCACAAGTTGAATGTTTAGTCGATGAAAGCATCAAATGCATCGATATTCTCTCATAACTATTTTAATTTCACTATTAAAAGCTATAGAAAAATATCAATATCATTACCTAGCCTTTTATCATATGGAATAACTATAGACAGAATAAGTAAAAACTATTTTATACACATCCATGGTAGCAAATTATAAGAAATTAAAACAACTTGCTAAGTGTTGTATGTAGGACTCATTGTTCGGAATGGATTGAATCTAACAGTAGCTAAATCTAGCCTAATGCTGCGAACATCAGAAGCAAAATTAAGATGCTTAAGGCTCATTTGATAGAGCTTTTGGAGGGCCAGAAAGCACTTTCTGACCCTCCAAAAGCGTGCTTTCTGGCCCTCCAAAAGCACTTTTAGATAGAATATGGGTGTTTGATAAAAAATTGAAAAGTTATTTTGGCTTTACTAGAAAGCTAAAACAATTTTTTGGAAGAAGCTCTATTTTAGAAAAGTACTTTTAGGCCCTGTCGGAAAGCTGTTTTGAGTTATAATTTTTTTTCTTTTTAGACCAACATATCCATGATAAAATATAATAATTATAAAAAATAATAAATATTAATATATAATGATAATAATTATAATATTATATACCTTTATTATTATATTATACTATAAATATAATATTATATTACATTATATCATAATACATTGATATATTATGTTATATAATATCAAATTA
>JAOXJJ010000263.1:3814919-3848507 GCA_025769935.1 Phoenix roebelenii
GTTATATAATATCAAATTATGTTATATTATTATGCTATAGTATACAATATTATATTACTATATTTATAATAATATTATATTATATTACAGTAATATTATACTATATTATATATTTACGTATTAATATATATTATAATTTATTATGCTTTGTTGTATAATACTATGTAATGTCCTCTACTACCAACAGCTTTGCCAAACGGGGCCTAACATCAAATATTTTCCATGCTAAACTATCCACTAGGTATTTTAACATTTCATTCTTTATACGACCTTTGTTATGCTATCTCATTGACGAAGCTATCTTCGATGATGTATGGATCCTTTTCAATCTAGGTATGTAGAAAAATAATGCAAGACTTTGGCTGGTTTTTTCTTACTCCATGTAGCATCTACTTCATTCAATAAATTATCTTCTTTATATTTTTCCATCATGAAGACCCATATATATGGCACGACTCTTGGTTAACATTTTCACCATGGTATAACATACAATCATTTGGATAACTATGAATCTTCTCATATCCAAGATCCAATTTTTTACTATTTTTTGGCTTCATAAAAAAATGATGACAAAGTAACACCTTTTAGAAATGCATCTTTTAATAATTGAAGCAACATAGTAAAAGACTTACTAGACCACCCATTCAAATATTTCAAATGCAATAAATACATAATAAAAAAAAATTCAAAAAATTCTTACAATCTGAATATAGTTCTTGATCACAATCTTTCACCAAGTTGTAATACCGAGTTGTCTCATCATTAGATAAATGTATAAGTTTCTCAGTATGCTTATCAACCATTTCAGCTACTTTTTATCCTCCAATGGAATCTCCTAAATTTTTAATATATATCCAAGAGCATCTCTGAATAAGCCCCTTATATCATCTTCTCCTACAATATTTTTGTGTACGTTACTGGATCTAAAACTAGAGGTGTATTCTATTTAGGAGGATTGATTACATAGAGACGACAATGTAGACTCTCCATGAAATACCCACTTATCATAACCCTTTAAAAATCATTTCACACCAACTATTCTTCAATAGTTTTTGGAGCGAGAAAAGAATAATTAACATATATTCGATGTGGACATAAAATCATCCCGTTCATATTAGTTCTCTTAATTGCAAATTTAATAAATTTCTGAACTCCGTCCAAATTTTCTTTGCTAGATCTCAACTTATTTATCCAACTTTTATCCATTCTACTAGAATATTGATTAAATTGCAACTTATCTAAAAAAGATAAATAAAATTAAACATTTAACATTTAGTTTTGACACAACTCATGATTTCTTACAAGAAAATTGTAGCATGTTAAGCAAGAAAGGCAAGGATCTTTCAGAATAATTTTGATTTAAGTACAAGTTTGATGGTTTGTCCCTATATCTGCAAAAAGTGATTCACAAAATAGATAATGAACGATTCACAAAATGTGATGTCAGCATTATGGTTTATAAAAGAAAATGTCTGTCATGGTTTGCTTGCAGGCTATATAGTGGAATCAGATTATCAAGCTTGTCAGGTTTGTTCTCATCTGGTTTCATGCGAACCACGTTATATATTTCCTGCACCAACTAAAAACGAGCATATGCACCAAATGTAGAATTGGTTCTCACAAATGTTGCCGGCGGCTGAAAATTAAGCTTGAGCAGGTGAATCACAATGATTGAAGGTGGATTGCTTAATCAAATGAATGTTCCTTTAACATGACACCTTTGATGCCCTTTTAACCAAGCACCTTGAACAACCTGTGAGGACTCGTACGGGCGTGTGTTTAATTCCACATTGATTATTCACTGGGTAGATCTTGGATACTTATACAGGATTAAAGAACCTAAATACTACCTTCTGGCTAGTCATTTTGGGTACGGTCCTGGATTGTTACAAATGGTATCAGACTCGAACTGGCCCATAGCCTGTCTAGACTAGGAGACACTTCAGCACAGGTTCATTAGGGCTGACCATGGGCCGATCGTGGTGTTTGTGATTCGATTTGAATAGGTTTGAACCTTAGCCTGATGAAAATGTTAGGGCTTAAACGGACGAAGTATGTGAAAACCCGTGCGGACGTGTGCTTAGTCTTACATCGGTTATTTGCTAGGTAGATCTTGGGTATTTATACAGAATCAAAGAATCCAAATAATACCTTTCGGCTATCTATTTTGGATGAAGTCCTAAGTTGTTACCCAACCTATATGTGATTTCAAAGGTGCCAAGGCTTTTTTAATGTTGCTTTTTGTATGCATCATCATTTATCATGCCTGGCCTTAAGAAACTATCAAATGACAGTTTTACTAAACATCAAAAATGCTAACAAGGCCAAAGTAATAATAACCAATCATTTGATTCTAACTAGTTCGGCAAAGTCATCAGCACCCTAAGATTTCGGAGAATCCAATTGACTTCGGAAAGATGTCTTATTTTCTTTTTTAATAGGCTACCCTTGTTACAGCGCATCAGCGAACAGCTCTGCCCCTTCACATGAGATAATGAAATATTGTTGGCTTGCAGCTATTATTTTTCCTCCAGATGGAGTCCTACGTAACTCATTCAATGCAGGTGCAGCACACCCTGGATTACCAGCGGCTTGCCATAGCAATCGAATGCAAGCAAATCTTGCTATGCCATATTTAGCTGTGCTTTTGGATGGGTTTTCCTCATTTTGCTTCTCAGTTCAGTGTAATGAATATTTAAAATGCATAACAGAATTTATTGTGCCAGTGATTAAGTAGCGAAGTAAAGCAAATGATTTCAAAAGTCATAATTAGGTCAAATTTATGTTTAAGCATCAAAAGAAATAAAACAAGTTCACAAGTCATAACTAGATCCAGTCTTGAGTTTAACTACAATAAATTTTATGAGTATCATTAACTGCATCTTCTTCTAGTGGTACATAAACAAAAAGTAACATGATTGGATCTCATTTTTCTAGTTATTAGATAGTAACACAATTTCTAAGCCTAAACAATTCTATGTTTTGAAAAAAACTTGTTGAAGCCGTGAACAAACAAAAGACCCACAACAGATATTCAGAAGAGGGACGGTTGATGTCAACAATAAAACAAATGAGTAGAGAACTTGCCGAATGGGTGATCTTTCGATGAAAAAAGAAATATACCAGTGAGAGGGAGAGGCGGGCACTGAGAGAAAGGGACTTCCAGAAGAAAAAATATATATATATATACCATTGACGATCTGCCGACGGCTTTCGAAAGAAATTGTTCGGCGAGCAATGAGAGGGAGGGGCTTCTCGTAGACGGTGGCGGGTCAGGGCCAAATGGCCGGCTGCAAGGGAGGTGAAGATCGTGTGAGGGAGTTGAGGAGGAAGTCGGATGGGAGTACGGGGTCGAGTGGAGATGGAAATGGTGGAGAGGCAGAGGAGGAGGAGAAGGAAAATGGCGGAGAGGTGGAGGAGGAGATCGGTGGCAGTGGCTGATCAATGGTGGGTCGGGCCAGGGATTTGGAGAAATAAGTGGAACCAATGATGCTAGGAGATCGGTGGCAGTGGCTGATCAATGGTGGGTCGGGCCAGGGATTTGGAGAAATAAGTGGAACCAATGATGCTTATTAGCATTGTCTTCTTATTGCTTCCAACGATGCTTATTAGCATCGTTTTCTTATTAGCTTCTGACGATGCTTTTAAGCGTTATAAAGTAACAACACTTACCAAAAAATATCGAAAAAATTATATTCTTACTCGATGGTTCTTTCAATCACTGCCGGCTCGAGCCTTAGGGGACCGAGACGGTCGCCTAAGGACCCCGGCTCAGGGAAGGCCCCCACCCAGCCATATTTTATTTTTTTATTCCACCATGGCGCTATGGCAGACCGCAGACGGGGAGTGGGTTTGGGCGGCGACAACGCGACGTGAAAGGCTGAGAGCCTGAGACTGAGCTGGGACTAGCGACGGGCGACGGCAGAGTGCAGACTTGGACTGGCGACGAGCGATGGCATGGTCGAGCGGTCGAGTCGTCGACAAGCAATGAGCAACGCAACGGCTATTTCCTCCCCGGCTCCCCCCTTCTCTCCGACTCTCCCCCTTCTCTGCCTTTTTAATGCCGGAACCTTCTCCGGTTCTCGGCACTCGGCACTCGGCAGAATCGGTTTGCAAAGTTGCAGAGCGGCGAGCGCAAAACCCTCTCCAGCTCTCCTCGCCGACGTCGTTGTCCTCGGCTCCGAGCTCTGACCTCCGACTCCGAGCTCCGAGCTCCGGTCCACCGTGCGTTCGTGCAGAGTCCCATCCTCTCCTCGCCGACTCCGAGTCGTCGTCCTCGGCTCCTCCGACCTCCGACTTCGCGGCGACCGAGGCGGCGAGGCCTCCCGAGTTCCGAGTCCCGATTTCCGACTCCGAGGCCCGAGCTCCGACCTCGGTTCCGCGGCGATCGAGGCGGCAAGGCCTCATGTCCTCTTCTCGCCGACGTCGCCGTCCTCGGCCTCCCGTGAGGCTGTGACCGGTGGGCGGTGACCCCGTCCTCTCCTCAGCTCCTCCGCCGCTTCTAATAAAAAGGCCCCTTCTAATGAGTTCGCCTAAGGCCCCCAAATGTATTGGGCCGTCCCTGCTTTCAATCATCTTAATTTGCGGACACTAATAAGCTATATTGGCAAATTTTAGCGCCGTACACTCTGAGACTTTGGAACTGGGCCCAATCCACTTGACCGGCCCAGCCCCAAGCTTTCGGCCTCACGTGCGTCGCACGTGAGGGGGCATGATGAAGAGAAAAATTCATTCCGAAGAAGTTGGGAATGCCTGGTTTTTTTGTAGGGCTTCTTCCTCTTCCCTTGAAGCCATTCGAAGGAGAGCCGCCACGCCCAAGTCCCCTTCTGATAGGGGGTTCTTCTTCCTTAGGCTGCCAGCCGAGAGAGAGGGAGAGAGAGCCATTAAAAATCTGGTTCTTCTTCGCCACGGGTGGTCTTTCTCTACCTCCATTGCCGCAGGAGAAAAAAATAGTCGTCGGACCTTCGTCGGACCTGAGGTTTTACGAAGAATTTGTGAGATTAATTAGATTTGTTGTAGATCGCGTTAGAAGTAAGTAATAACCTACCTTTTTTAGACTCTTCATTTATATAATATTATTTTTGCATCGAATAAATTGTTAATGAATTTATATGTGATTTATGAATTTTACGAGATGATGATTTGAATGAAAAATAGATATATGAATTGGAATAATATTTTTTGGACTATTGTTATATTTACTATTCTTACATCGTATATGCATATTTAGATCGGATTATGAGATATCTATTATGTTACAAAAAGAACTCTCAGCCTGACTATGATCTGGACCTGCCAATTGGAGGTTATGCATTGGCAATTCTAGCCCCACCATAGGTATAAGTGTAGTATTCTTGCCCACTCCGCAGGGTATAAGTGCGGTATTCTGGCCCACTCTATAGGGTATAAATGCGGTTCTATTTCTGGCCTAGCCACAGAGTATAAATGTGGTCGTAGTTAAAGGCTATTGAGTTGAATGCTATTTATTTCGAATCGAATTTATGATTATGTATATGGATATTTGAGAGATACAAATTTCAATGAATTTGTATTTGAAAAAGATTTGATTATGTCATTACACTGATTTATCGTAATTTGTATTTATATTTTATGTTATTACATGAATTGTCTAGTTAAGGTATTTATTACTTGTTAGGCTATTTAGCTCATTATATAATTTTTTATTGTTTTACAGATTTCGAGAACTAGCCGATCGGGGTTTCAAAATGGGAAAGCAACTAGAAGGATAGTAGCATCAGCTATTAGGATTTGTTTAGGTTGAACTGTCATCTTGGACAATTATTATGATTGTTAGACATTGCAAGGCTTTGTTATTTAAAGAACTAAGTTTTTTCATGTTGGTAAATTTATTGTTCCGCTACATATTTAGAACGGTGGAACTTTATAATTTGAGTTAGATAATGGAATAAGATTGCATTTTTATTTAGTTGAATTATTTTATATATTTGAGATATTTGGTTAAGATGTCTTGCATGCTCGTAGGAAGAGTTTTCTATGGGTGTGCGGCGGTTGGTGCGACCCCTGGCTCACGATCTTGGATCGGAGGCATGACAACTTAAGTGGTATCAGAGCATGAATAGAAAATTCTAAGATAAGAAAATCTGACATGACATGAGTGTAGGTGGATAGATACTAGGTACATTGAGACGTTAGTTTATGATGATTGTAACAAGCCATCCAATATACTTGTAATTAACTAGGAAGCTTATTATTGGCATGCTGCTATCTGATAGATATAGGTCAGGATGCCTCCACGTCGGATGAGAAAGATTACTCTTGAAGCTACTGATAAGGCACCAAACCCGCAAAATGGCAGCACACCCCAACAAGTTGGTAACAACCCTCAGCAGAAGAGAGTCATCAATCCTTTTAGTGACACTCAGACAGGACAACAAGAACCGGGCTTTGGCCATGTTATGTAGACTTTAGTTGGTACGATTCCGATGCAACAACAGGTGCAACAGCAACAGGTTCAACAACAACAAACGTCGTTGCACCATGCAGGACAAGGGGAGCAGTACGAGCAGCGTAGTAATATAGCTGAGTTCAAGAAGCTGGCTCCTCCAGCCTTTAAGGGGACTACGAAGTCTTTGGAAGCTGAAAATTGGCTTATAGAGATGGAGAAAGCATTCGCCGTTCCGAGATGCCGGGACGACGAAAAGATTCTTTATGCATCATACATGTAGCAAGGTGAGGCATTCAATTGATGGCGGATGTTGGAACATAAATATGAGCAAGATAGGGAGCCACTCACTTGAGAAAAATTTTGAGGAGCATTTTATGATAAGTATTTTTTTTAGAGTGTAAGGACGCAGAAAGAGCAGGAGTTTATTCCTCTAAAGCAAAGAAATATGACCGTTGCAGAATATAAAGCTTCCAAAGTTAGTCGAGGTTGAACTAGGTCGAGTGCAAAAATTTGAGATGGGACTAAAAACTAAAATTAGAAAATAAGTGGCACCTTATGAATTGACTATCTATGTAGCTATGGTAAATAAGGCTTTAATAATTGAAAGGAAAGTTAATGAAGAACGGTTGGAAAGGGAAAGAAATCAAAAGAAGAGAAACTAGTCAAATGAATTTCAGGGGCAGAGCAATAAAAACACAGAGAGTTCAAATAAGAAATCAATGAGTAACAACCCTAAGCAGATAAATAGCAATAAATGTTCCAGATGTGGTAAGGCTCATGCTGACAAGGTTTGCCATTGGATCACCAATGCCTGCTTTAGATGCGGTAAGATAGGTCATAAAATTGCTTCTTATCCACAAGGAAACGAAGATCAATCTATCAAGATAGCTGAACAAAGTAAAGATGGAAATCAGAAACCCCGGACCCAAGAAAGGGTCTATGCTCTTACACAGCAAGATGCACAGGCTTCTAATGTGTTGATGATAGGTATTAATTTAGTCTCAATATTTATTTCTATTTATTGTCTAGCCATGCCCACTACTCTTTGTTAGACAACTTATTATGCTGCTAGAAAAGATTAAATAGTTACATAGCGTTTTTTTTGATTAATTATCAAAAGAAGAATATGAACTTTTAAATTTTGAAAGTGTTTACATGGATTAAGACATAATAATGAATGTACCAATAAGAAAGTAATTCTAGAAGAAAAAAAAACTAGACTTGGCACGGTTATGTTGAGGTTTAAATCAGAGTGTGCAGAGGAAATGTAGTGAATGAAATTATTTGATATTGGTCAGACAAGACGACTTTGATTTGAAAAATGTTATGACTTGATTTGGAAGAAGTATTCTCTACTCTTGAACTGCATGTACGAAAATTTTGTGGACGAAATTTAAAGGGGGAAGGATGTGAGACTCTGGAACTGGGCCCGGTCCACTTGACCGGCCCAGCCCCAAGCTTTTGGCCTCACATGCGCCGCACATGAGGGGCGTGATGAAGGGGGGAAATTCATTCCAAAGAAATCGAAAATGCCTGGTTTTTTTTAGGGCTTCTTCCTCCTCCCTTGAAGCCGTCCGAAGCAGAGCCGCCATGCCCAAGTCCCCTTCTGGTTGGGGGTTCTTTTTCCTTGGGCTGCCGACCGAGAGAGAGGAAGAGAGAGCCATGAAAAATTTGGTTCTTCTTCGGCACGGGTGGTCTTTCTCTACCTCCATTGCCGCCGGAGAAGAAGAGAGTTGTCGGACCTTCGTTGGGCCTGAGGTTTCACGAAGGATTTGTGAGATTAATTAGATTTTTTGTGGATCGCGTTAGAAGTAAGTAATAAACTGCCTTTTCTAGACTCTTCATTTATATAATATTATTTTTGCATCGAATAAATTGTTAAAAAAATTATGTGTGATTTATGAATTTTACGAGATGATGATTTGAATGAAAAATAGATATGTTAATTGGAATAATATTTTTTGGACTATTGTTATATTTACTGTTCTTACATCGTATATGCATATTTAGATCAAATTATGATATATCTATTATATTACAAGAAGAATTTTGATGTGCATCAGATTTGGAACTCTCAACCTGACTATGTTCTGAACCCTGCCAATTGAGGATTATGCATTGGCAATTCTGACTCACTCTGCAGGGTATAAGTGCGGTATTCTGGCCCACTCCGCAGGGTATAAGTGCGGTTCTATTTCTGACCTGGTCATAGGGTATAAGTGTGGTCGTAGTTAAAGGCTATTGAGTGGAATGCGATTTGTTTTGAATCGGATTTATGATTATGTATATGTATATTTGAGAGATACGGATTTCAATGGATTTGTATTTGAAAATGAATTGATTGTGTCATTATGTTGATTTATCATAATTTGTATTTATATTTTATGTTATTATATGAATTGTTTAGTTAAAGTATTTATTATTTACTGAGTTGTTTAGCTCATTATACAATTTTTTGTTGTTTTACAGATTCCGAGAACTAGTCTATCGGGGTTTCAAAATGGGAAAGCGACTACAAGGATAGTAGCACAAGCTATTTTTAAATTAGGATTTGTTTAGGTTGAACTATCATCTTGGACCATTATTATGATTGTTAGACATTGCAAGGTTTTGTTATTTAAAGAACTAAATTTTTTCATGTTGGTAAATTTATTGTTCCGCTGCATATTTAGAACTGTGAGACTTTATAATTTGAGTTAGTCAATGGAATAAGATTGTATTTTTATTTAGTTGAATTATTTTATATATTTGAGATATTTGATTAAGATGCCTTGCATACTCGTGGGGAACGTTTTCTACGGGTGTGCTGCGGTTGGTGCGACCCCCGGCTTGCGATCTCGGATCGGAGGTGTGACAAAATTTAATAATGCTTCTTTCTAGTGTTGGCAAATTTGCGTCAAGATTTCCTCTTTTTTCAGTAGTGGGGGGCAGTTCTTTTAGTGGCACTCTAGCTTTTGATATGTAAAGGTTAGGCCTCTCTATAATAAAATGTTCTTCCACTTGGTCCCCCAGATATTGGGCTCTAGACTAGGTTCAATGGTTTGGTTCATCTCTTGTTATCCGAAAGAGAATAAAGCTAATGATGTGGTTGGCCATGCAATGTTTGCCGGGCTTGCCAATGAGAGATTTCATTTCTGCATTCAATGTTCCGGGACACTGAAATCTATTCATGTTCTGAGATGCATCAGGCCCTCTATAAAATTTTAATTCATGCTGCTACGAAAGGTTGGTTTCATGCATAGGAAAAAGGTTGTTTTGCCCTGGGAATGAAATGATTAGGGCAACTTTGGGAATTGGTGCAATAGCTGGTTGATTGCCGAGTTGCCAAGCCAACATTATATGGTCCTAGAAAACTTTTCCAGGGCACTAATGGGTACTCGAAGACATGACTTATCACCATAGAGTGTTGTACAACACTGGATAACCATCATCAAAAGATGGACGATTATGAACAGTGATGCACCGTATATAGCATGTAAAGCTGTCTTGTTTGATAATCGTTCATCTCTTAATAGTAGCTATCGAGCGCTGCATATCACTATGTTGCGGAAACCGTGCTCATATAGGAAAACCTATATCTGTTATGTTAGCACGTATGTTAGACAACTATTTCATAGCTAACTATATTTTAGACATGATATGCAAACTGCATGACTATATTCAAAAATTACCATAAACACAAAACCATGGAGAAAAGCAGGATGATATTAACAGCACTCTGCGGTAAAAACCGTGCACCACAGAGGATCCGTGCTCATGCAGGGAAACCTATATCTATTATCGCAGCACCTATCTTAGACAAGATATGCAAACAGCATGAGTATATTAAAAAAATTCCATAAACACAAAGCCAAGGGGCGAGGCAAAATAATATTAACAACTAAGATGTGTGAAATCAAGTACTCACTCTATGGTAAGCTATGGCAGTTATAGAAACATGGATGCACTTGGACTACTATCTTTGATGTTGAACCAAGAATATGACCTTTTGGTCCCACCTGTCAAGCCCAAGCGTAGCTTGTTTTGTTGGTCAGGCAAACCCAATACATAAATCAAGTCATTTTTTTTTCTACACTTTATGTTGTCTCTTTTTCTTTTTTTTGTGGTGAAATCAAGGAGGAGAAAATGTTGATTTTAGGGAGCTTTAGAACAGGTAGATCCTTCTTCAAACTGTTAAGACTTAAGGGACTTCAGTCCAATCTGCCACTCTGTTCAGGTTCCAACAAGTTGCTCCAATGATGTATGGAAACCAAACTATCCCATCCTTTCCACTGATTTTTGACTTGGCAGCTGGCCTCTTCTTAGCTCACAGGTTCTTAAGAGAACTTTGGAAAGGAATTGACTTCTAAGTTGTGCTCAAAGTGTAAGGATTTCTTTGGAAATAGGACTAAAGAAAATGTGGTCAATCATTTTTTGATTAGATAGATATATATATATATATTTGTTTTTGCTAGAACTAGGGATGGGTGAAAATCTAGTTGAAAGTTGTACCCAGGTGACTAATACCAGCTAAAGAAAATGTGGTCCATCCAGCTAACCCCCTTGTCGAATTAAATACACCTGGAATCAATAGGCTATATTATATTATTAAAAGAGAGCTAAATTGTTTATTAGATTCCATTTCTCAATGTCTATGCTCTTCTTAGTTCCTTTCTTGATGCATATCTATGAAGAAAATATGATTAAGAAGTTAGATATATAATCTACAAGCTCTTTTATTTATTTTTGCACCTCTATCTCTTGTCTATACTCTCTAAACTAATTGGACTCAATTTTATAAAAATCTGCATCCGTTTCTCACATTCCCAACTTGTTGGGCTTTTAAAATTTTAAATAAACAAAATTATCAATACTCTTTCTCTTCACTTATTTTATCTCTATTTTCTCTCAATTTCTTGATTTTTTTTATTAATTTATTTTTCAATGCACATTTTACATGTCTGGTTTGGTGGTTACTAATTAAAAAGAGATTGTAGTCAGCCTAATTTGGTAAAGTTATTAAGTATTGGATACCAATCATTAGATTTAAATTCTATCATCTTGAATTTTGGCTAGACTTTTTTATGTGCTAGTTCAATGAGAGAGCAGAGGTAGAGGGAGGATGCAAAGATTAAGTTTTCACCTTGTGAGATCATGACTTCTACTTTTTATTACTTTGCTATGACACTACCATAGATCTTCTTGAAGATCAACCATATCTTCACTAGAGATATCCAATTCATGTTTATGGACTCATTTGGTTCGCAGAAAGAGAATGTGGGAAAGTGTGGTCAACAAAAAAAAAAAAAAAAAAAGGGCTCATGTTTAGTTGGAGATTTCAAAGCTGAAAGATAGAAAAGTAGCTTTTTATGAAAATAAGTTTTCTATATATTATTGGAAAGAAAAAATTATGTGAGATATAGAAAAGCCACTTTTCTATGGATTGAAAATTATGTTTTTTTTTCCAAAATGTCCTTATGCATGTGACATGTTTTTCTGTGTAGTCTTTTTATTAAAGGCATAACAGGTATTTTACATTTTTTTTTGAAAAAGTAAATAATTTTGAAAAGTGTGTTTCCAATGTCATTTTTCTACCGTCAACCGAATATATAAAAACTATTTGTTCATATATCATATACCCATCATTAGCTTTTTATAAAAAATATTCTAATGAGATAAAATTCTTCCAACGAACCAAATGAGTTCTAAGAGGCAAAACCATTTAGAATTAAAAAAGTATAGATTTCTTTCCTCTAAAAAGAGGTGAAATTTTAATTTAGTAGTAGTGTATAATCTCTCTTTTAGAAACTTTGGTAAACTTCATGGTAAAGATTTCATATGATAAGTTTTTTGTCGATGATTTGTCTCAAAACATGACTTCCAAGAGCAAAATTTCAAATTGTAGCGAACCAAAACTCTTGTATATCTAATAATTATGCATTCGATCCTCAAAAAAAAAAAAAAAGATATCCACATTAGGCGCTCTTTTTTGAAGTACCATTTAGAATTTTCCTATTTTTTAGGCATTAAAAAAATTAATATGATGAGTAGTGGATACACTTCAAGAGTGAGGGATGGATTCTCTCTTTCTGTGTGTGTGTGTGTTTGTGTGTCTCCCTCCCTCCCTCCACACCCTCCAACAAATGTGATAAATTCCATTGAAGAGTTTTGATATGAAAATTTGCCGATGATTTGCCTCCAATGTGGTTTCCTAGAGTGAGATAAATACATGATCATCCATCCTTTAAACTGTACTTAAGGTGTAAGTGAATTGATGCACAATATTTAAGGATATGATGCAATAGTCACACAAGATTCGTTGAAATTATAAACTTACAATAGTCTAATGTTTATGATTAAAGCGCATTGATTAATGTACAATACTTAAGGATAAGGATATGATGTAATAAATAGTTATACACGTGACACTGAGACTTATAATAATTGGTTTAAATTTAGTGATGGCTCTACTAATCTGTATAGTGCTTGAATGGAGATAAGGTTGCAAGTACATTGGGTTGGGTCAAAGATTGACATACGTCTAATTGACATTCGAATTGGGTCAAAAAAATAAACTTGAGGTTGATACATTTTTTGGGGGGTTGGATCCTATTTAGTTTGCATTTATTTTATTAATTTATCTGATTTTCCATGTTAAATTGGATTTAAAAAATTCAAATGCATTGTAAAAAATATGTGTGGAGTACTCATGTAATTATATCGTAAATATATCAAGCCTACGCAAATCAATATCTTAAAATAATAATTAATCTAATATTCACTATACATCTATTTTTTCTTCCAGTAATAGAGGCACCACCTTTCTAAGTTTAACATGAGCCTCATCCAAGTGCAGCCGCTGCCAAAAGATGGATTGTAGCCTTATTGGCATGATGACAATAAAGAAAAAGAAAAAGAAAAAGAAAAAGAAAAAGTACCCATGGGTGTGCGATAGAGTGTCCCTTCTAAGTTGTTTTGCAAAGTACCCCTTCAAAAAAGAAAAAGTTGTTTCTTAATGTCCTAGCCATAGTAATTCATTGAGTCATAGGGGCTCGGCTGCATGGTTGCTTATACTACGCATTATGCTAAATAAATTGGGCTTTCACCTATTTTATGAAAAAAGAAAGTATTCTCGCATCCTTAATTAACAGATACAACTCAGAAATTAAGTATTCTCACATCCTTAATTAGCAGATACAACTCAGGCTATATTTCTACAAAGACATCTCATGCAAAAGACTCAAGAATTAACATCATCTTAATTGTAATGAGTTATTTTAATCATGAGATATTGAACTCTCTAGTACTAGAGAGGACCTAAAACCCAACTGAAGCTAGTTTCATACACATACTAGATAGGGTTACTTTAAGATGAGGCACCATATTAAAATTAAAACACTCTTTTTAGATGGATGTCCAATTTAGGTCACTAACTATTGATTTATTTTAATCATCTATTGTCCAATTTATGCATGGGAGATCAGATCTAAGCGCATTGATACCTTAGAATTTTGTTTGAAGGACCCCAAGGATTAGGAGAGATTTATAGAGCCCATGATTTAAAGGTATAGCCAAACTAAGGGTTAACATCAAGTGGGCCCTTGCGAGTTTAGGTTTTAGAAAAAAAGATGCCAAACTGTACAGCCATGAGACTGCGACAGAAATTAATAGCTACTTTTTAAGAGTCTTGGAGAAGAAATTGCTTGCACTATAGTCCATCATATGGGTGGACAGCACCAAAGTATGTTCTCCATGCATGTATCCATGCTAGAAATAAGTTGCTCCAATAGATGGACAAAAATCCATCACCCAAACTTCCCCTTGAAATTGAGTAAGGAATATTTCGATCCCAATAGTAACAGGTACACCGCGGTGTGCGGTGCGGTTTGCACCATAGACAACCAATTGTGATGTGTCGTGTACGGCACGTAAGATCATTTTATTTGATAGCTATTTATCTTTTGATAGTGGCCAACGAATGCGACAAAATACTCTACGGTGCAATGCATGTACTACAGAGGATCTGTGCTCTAACTGGTTAGATGTTTAGAAAGGTTGCACCATGTTAATGTAAACTAAAATGGAGACACATATTTAAGATGAGGTGGTATGTTTATGTGGGGTATTCATCCATACATCCTCATCACAATTATTAAGGAAGCTCGTCAGTCATGATCGATACCTATTTTTTTAGGACATACGCAGGCTCGCAAGAAAGTTTGGCAGTTTCTTTGAAAGGATAATAAGTCAGTTCCTTCTTCACTCTGTCATATATTTTTTTCTGATTTTATTGGACACCGCTTGACTAGCGTGAGTTGCCGTGCTCTATTAAAAAAAAAAAATTAAGGGAGTTCTTCCCAAGAATTCTCATTCCCAAAATCAGATGGAGCTTGGAATCACAAACAAGATTAAAGCTAAATCTGTGCCGAGGATCACGCAATATTATGAGTGATGTGATCCAAATAAAGGCTCTCCTCGAGACACTGAGAGCAAACAAACAGAGGGCCATTCTCGTACCCAACTTTTTTTCAAAGAACGGGACTGGGAATTGGATGGCCACTGAACGTTACCCTGCCACCAAACAAACAGACGGCCATCCTCACATCCAACCATTTTTTTTTTTTAAGAATGGATGTGGAGATAGAGATTAGAGAGGGGGAGAGAGAGAGTGGGAGAGAGGTTCTTGTGATGGAAAGAGGCATCCAATGGCGTGAAGAAGAGAGGCGATATGACATCCTTAAAGACAAGTACTGAAAAAAATTATGGATGTCGACATGGCCCGGCAGGGTAGGCAGAAGCCAAACTGACACAAACTTTGGACGGCTGAGGCTTCCCTTACCTTCTTGTTATTGTTTTAATGAAAGCTAGTAATAAAATAATGTAAAAACATGGATATCTTGTTGTTTATTTTATTCCCTCTTTCAGAGACATTTTTTTTAAAAACTATTTAATTCAGTTTTAGGTTTGTTTAAACATTGTTTCTTTATTGTAAGTTTATTTTTATTTTACTCCTTAGTTCCAAAGACACTGCTTTATTTGTAATATGACAAAATTATTATTATTATTTTTTTACGGCGGATGCATGGCTCATACACCTGTAATATGGATATATCCAAAAATAAAAATCAAAAGACAACACATTACGGAGTACACTAGGCAACCTCCTTTCTTCGACCCATAGAATACTCTTATAATGATCAGCCACATATGAGGCTATCTAGTCCGCAGCCCTGTTAGCCTCTCTATAAACGTGCCTAGTCTGGAACTCAACATCACTCCTCACCATGACCCAGATGTCCCAAAGTAAAGGATGGCACCCATCTGCGCTACTAGATCTTCTCTGGATCCAGCCGATCACCATGGCCATAAAATTAGTTTTTGGTGAGAAAATATTGTAACATGTTCTTTGTCCTACTAATTATTGAGCAACCTCGGCAACCCATGTAACATAGATTATAGTGAGCTCTCTTGTCCCATATAGAAGTAACCTCTTGGGCTTCCATTTGATAAATGATTGCTAAGTTGGCTTCTTCATGCCATATCAAGTGGAGCATATGTGCCTCAATTCTTGCCTCAATATGACTCAACTAATTGGCCTCATATCCTCTTCTTATATACTTGACAATTATAATCAACACGCATTGGAAGAATTTCAACTCATCAAAGATGAGACAACTAAATCATGTAACTATGCATAACTAAACCATCACTGCCTTTCCATAAAATAATTGATCCTGCATATTTAGAAGCCAGTAGTACTCAGAGAAGTTTGATTCTATGAAACAAAAATTGGAAACTGTAGATATTTCATCATTTGGGTGATGTTAATAGGTGCCTTGCCTATCTAAAGATGCCTCATGAAAACTATGCATGATAGAGTTGTGATAACAAGAGATTCTATTATTATACCACACATGAATGAACATGAACATAGCAAGACTGTTGGCAATGAGTGTTCTCCATCATCCAATGAACTTTTTTTGGCCACAATTCATCAGGGAAAAATTTGAAAAAAAGAAGTACCATTGGAAATGAAATCTTTTGGTACACATGGAAATGGAACTTCTGAGAAAATCTTATGCATTCACTGGTAAAGGAAATCCTTGTCAATCTATTATTCCACTCAAGTCTTAACTCTGATGGCTTACAAAGGGCACCAGGGAAATCCATCCACTTGCCTGCTTCGATGTGATGTAACAGCAATGCAAACTGAGTGCTGCACAGGTGCCAAAGTGGGGCTGAAAGAAAAGTTGAAAGAAAAGTTGATGTTGATGGCGTTGTTTCATGTGTTCCGTGACACTACATGCAAATTGTTTTGACTTGAGAAACACTTTTTTTAATTATAATAAAATTTGTTATATTTGTTTCGTTAATAGTTGAAGAACTTTAAAACTCTTTACGGAATACTGTATAATAATTTTAATTTAACAATTAAAAGAAAATAAAGTCATAGTGGCTTAGACTGGTACAACATGCAATATGGCTTTGAGTGGCATTGTTATTGATACAATTAATTATTTGATTGAGCTTGACTATAGTTGATTAGGTTCGCGGTTTGATTGTATCTTACATACTTTAACCATTTGGCTAGGCCAATGCTGCATTGGAAGATGTAGTGGCAAAGAAGAGCTAAAGCACCTATAAATTAAGAAACATTCATAATTATGAGAGGGTTAAGTTAGTGACTAAATCGATTTTGTAATTACTTCAGCTTAATAAATAGTAGAAGTGGTGTTGAAGATAATATTGTCTTCTGTTCAATCCCTTTTATTGTTATTGATACAACGAAAACACATCTTTGCTTCATTGTGATATTTAATATACATACATCTAGATGAATGCGACTCAAAAGAAAGTTCTCATTAATAGAAAGCATTGAATCATCAATTGTAGCAAGGAAGGAGCTACCCAAAGAGAAGCCTCAAGTTACTAACCATGCCAAGTAGATATACACAAGTGTTTCTTCCCATTCTTAGTTCCCATGCTATCAAGTCACTAATCATGGCCTCAAACTTATACAAAGAAGCCTTTTCCCCTTCATGTCTAATTTGCTCTATACAATAGAATTTTAATTCAATACCTGAAGTATTTTACCTGACCTTCTATCTTCTAATAGTGTCCACATATTTGAGTGGGGAGCAACACCAGAAAAAGATGAAATCGACTAGTTGGTTGTTTAATTCTTAAAAGAAATTGTATCAATCTACATCGGTTCCACCGATCCTCAACCTTGCATTTAACCAAAATTATAGGTAAACCGGCCTTTGTTTATCGGTTGACCTAGTAAACTTGTAATTCTAGGACAATTGTTGAAAGTTATCTGGACTTTTAAGTGTTTTTTCGGTTATTTTATTACACTTTACCTAGGTAATTTGCATTGGGCATGAAAACTTAATTTACTAAACATGCTATACAATCCATTGTGACCGAGATTTCACTCAACATGGTTCACCTACGCTTTGAAATTAAAAAAAAAAAAAAAAAAAAACTGCACAAAGACTATATAAATAGTATTGTCTTGAAAATTCTACATTATTTATTGGCACAGCTAGGTGGAGGGCCATCCACCTCTTCATTTTTCCTTGTGTCACTGGTGCTGAGCGCATGTGAAATAGTGAAGAATAGATCATGAGCCCTAGGTAAGCCTATATAAGTTAGACAATTTCTTTTTCTACTAGTAAGTTAGTACAGTTCTATTTACCAAATTGCTAAATAGATTTACAACACTATAGATACATATACACATATGTTGTATGTCTTTAAATTAGATAAACAAAGATGAACTTGCTAGTTGCTATAACCTAGTATTACCACAAAAGAAGTCCATCTCTAATCTCTATCATTCTCTCTCCCCCTCTCTCTCCAACAAATGCATACACAAAGACAAAAGCTCATGTATTAATAAGAAAACATGCAAGTCAGATAATTATCTTGTGCAAACTGGAAAACTGTGAAACATAAAGTTTAAAATGATGATTATTATATCCAGGATAGCTGAATATGGATTTCATCTGATCTATTGTCTGCTGTTTCCTTGTCTCAATCACCATTACCCATGTATATGATGGTGGTTTGCACAAGGAAGAGCAGAGGAAAAGGATCCCTGTTTGCTGTAGAAGATTGGAAGATCATTGTATATCTTAATGTTACATGTTTCTAATTCTTTCTTAAGAAAATAATGTCATTCTTTTCCAAGGGAAAAAATAATGCCGATCTTAAATGGTGCTAATCTACTACAAAGCTGACGTATTTCTACGTGCATAATTTGCATCAGTTTTATAATCCTAAGTCATGGCATTTTGCAGAGAATGACGAGGTTTAAATTCACTCTTAGTAGTGATTATGGGAAGAATGTTGAAAATATTGACAGTTGTAGATCCACAAATCGTCGTGCTTCGAAGTGCCTGCATACTGAGATTCGGTAACAAAATAATTAATGAAAGGAAGTTGCACGTGCAAGTTAAATAATGTTTAACATGGTTCAACAAAATCTTGCCCAAATACATAGATTAGAAGATCTATAATCCTCTACATACAGATCCTACTCTATTTTGCAAGACAATCTCGATGTACCTAAACTAGAAAAAAAATTACTAAAAAATATAGATTACCTCAAGATTATCGTAGAGTGATTAATTGATTCTAGATGATTCAATAATACTTAAAAAGAGTTAGGATATATCTAGAAAACACTAAAACCTCGCAAAGCATGTCTACTAATAAAGGCAGCATTTGATTTCATCAGGCATTTCATACTCAAAGATGTAAGAGCCTACAGATGGAAGCTACTTAATTTTGTTAATGCTTTTTCTTAATTTTGCTTTTTCATGAAAAAACTATGACATAGGAAAATATTAGACATTAAAGAACGATTTCTCAAAATTATTCCTTGGAACCCTCTCAACCTAATCAAAATTGGAAACAAGGGAGATGCAAGTAATTTGCCTCATGAAGATGCAGGTTACTCATCCTTTTTTTTTTGCTAAGGCGAGTGGATCATACCTGATGAGTACGGATACACCCAATAAAATCAAAAAACAAAATACCTCGGAGTGCCAATCTAAAAGATTTTGGTCCAGGTCGGATCTGGGTCGGATCCAAGTTGAATCCCTGTGCTTGTCATTGTTGTACTTTATTTTTTTTTGCAATGAGTGAAAAGTACAAAAAGCGGGTTATGTAGCAAATTATGTAGGACCATACAAGTGAAAGTGCCTAAGCATCCAGAATTGATGCCATTACAAACTAACCTAATAATGATAGGCTCAAGCTTTAAGAAATTTTTTTTGTTCATGTATATAATACCTTTTTTCTTGAGTAAAAAAAAAATTGCATCTATGCTAATCCTTTTTATTCAGTAGTGCTATCTCCTGAATTTGTTAGAATGCATCTACTACTTTTTTTTTTAAATATACTACTAGAAAAGTATACATGGGCCAAGATAAAAAATATAGTTTTGATAATGACATGACAAAGTTTTACAGCTATAAAGGACTCATCATAAACCCATCTTCTTCCACATGGTAAAATTAACTCTATTTTACCTTTCTTAGTTTGAACTTTCTTCTTAGGAGAACATTGTTTCTATTTAAGGTAACCAACCTAAGCCTTAATACAAAATTTATGCCATTCAATAGTACACAAAAGACAATCTCTTCCATTTCTCTCATCCTCAAATGCAAGAAGAGATTAGATAAATAAAGAGTTAGAGATCCTTAAGCAAGCGGGCCATAATAGTGTACCTGGTTTGGTTGGATCGGGTTATAGGGTAGAAAATCTAAAATTATCTCAAAAAATCAAATAGGTCGGATTGAATCGAATCAGAATTTAGTAAACTCAGACCTGACTCAAAAATAAAACGAGTCCAATTTTAAAACCCAACTCGGCCCCATGGATCCTTTGAATTGGGTCGGATTGGGTCTAAGCAGGTCAGATCGGATCGGGTCATAGGTCAACCCATCCCACTTGCTGTCTTAATTGTACATGGATGCTGGCATCTGAGGGAAAGATGAATATAAGCATGAAGGTTCTTTTAACTCAAGGAAAAAAGGATTTATGCCTAGCCTTGTCACTATCAACAACACGAGAAGTTATACTCTATACTGTAGCATGACATGGCCATGCACGCCATAAATCACAGCCGCTCATTCTTGTGGGCTCTATTCATCAATCATTTATCTTGGTGCATCGCTATAGAAATGAGTGACTGTGATTATCAATGTGCACATCCAATGTCGAGTGTATTTCTCCAATGGCATCAACTTCAGTGCCGGAGTGAGGTTAAGAGCCTTCTAGGATTATTTGCCCTACATTCCATGGCTTCTTTTCACCTTTTCACCATTGTTTTTGTTCATTCTTATCTTTCCACTATAAACAGGATGTTGGCGGCTACCCGCTTTGAGATTCGTGTTTTGATCCACATGTCCCCTAGGAGTGGCCATGCACTAGACGAATTGTGCGCTGCTGTGCAGCTTAGACTACTCCCTCAAATGAGGACCTCTCCTCCACCTTTTAATGGTTCATTTCGTCGAAGATAGAAGTGATCTTACTTTTGATATGGTGGAAGTTGGTACATGTCTTTATAATTGCATGGTTCCCAAAAATAATCAATCAAAAATAAAGCTTCACAAAATATAATGCTCTTCAAAAACTCTAATTCTAGTTATCTTCCTCTTCTTTGGCCATTTGTCCAACTTTTCTTCCTCGTATTTCCTGTCTTTTGAACATTGAGGTGTGAGGAGATTGGGGCATCCCGTAGGCATTGTTATTATCAAAACCGATTAAGATAAATAAAGCATGCTTACACATTGGCTATACACATTATAAGACAACGTCATCTCCTTTACTTGCAAAATGAAATTTCTATGGGACTAAGATCTGCCACTTGCATTGTTTCTGGCCAAACTGTGCATGCTTCACAATATACTTGCACTTTAGCCATACTAGACATCATGTGGCACCTGTATATCGGTCGGCTAATTTCATGTTGTGTAACTCATTAGAAATTTATTTATTTATATATGCGCACAAATTTAGCACGACATGATACACTTGTATGTTCTAGGTCATTACTCAATATATTAAACATGTATTTGAGGCATAGCAATAGTGGTAAATAATGATTTAGTGATGAAGTTTCAATTTGACTATCTTGAAGAGAATATTATCCCTTGGATCATTCTACTTAAATCTTGCACTTTCAGGTTGTGTATGATTATGTTGTCATTAGTAACCAACCATGGTTAAAGATCATTTTCGAACAAAAAACTTATTAGGTCCACCAAAATACAATTCTAATAGCTGAGTTCATCTAAACCTGATGGAAATTTCAAAAATGATGTGCTAGACAGCTAGACCTTCATTTTCGGCCTAATGCAATCATCATATTAATTGAGGCCATGTACTTTCAACTACTGTCTTTGTAATACCTACTTGATTGTCCAAACATGTTTCAATATGTCAATTTTATGATGGCATGTATCTTATCCAGTTGCATATTGGAGAGTCCTTCCTCATAAATCACAATCAAAGAACTTTTTTGTAATTTTATGTGCGTTGCATGACTCACTAGTATTCTAACACTCGAAAAATATAGATATTATGCACGGAAACTATACATAAAATAGCAGCCCATTTAGACAATTGATATATCATTCCTTTTCATATTTCTCTAGCCTTTCAATTAAGCCAATTAATAATGCAACATACCTTTTTTCACATAGCATAGTCGCCTTGTATCAATGCTAGCATAGCACAAATTTCACACAAAAAGAGTTATCGAGATGATATGCAAACTTACC
Source organism: Phoenix roebelenii (assembly GCA_025769935.1). Taxonomy (NCBI): domain Eukaryota; kingdom Viridiplantae; phylum Streptophyta; class Magnoliopsida; order Arecales; family Arecaceae; genus Phoenix; species Phoenix roebelenii. The sequence continues at coordinate 3,837,123 of JAOXJJ010000263.1, forward strand.
ATTAATTACTTTGCTCTCTGATAGATTATATAATTTAAATACTAAGTTTATAAATAAAAGGACAAATAGTAATTCAAGCAGACATAGTCTTTGCGACTTCTATATGATGGCACTTTTGTATTACTTCATTCTTTCTTAGTTTATTTCTAAAATTACAATTTTTACACCTCTTCTTATAAAAACCATGTCCTAATCCAAACTAGCCCTTGAGAAGCTTTTCGTAGTTTTGCCAATTGGTTAAGCCATCGCCACTGAATATTACTTCTAATGCTACTATCCTTTGTCACTTAAGACAAGAGTCAGGTTCGATGTTAAAGAGCCTTGATCTTTACTTTCTTGCTTGAATTTCTTAATATCCTCATTATATGGGTATTAGGGTTTGTCTACCCAAGAACATGGGTTTGGGTTTCGGTATGAAGTTGAGTTGCATCTTTTGTAGGGAAGAATGATTGATTTTATTTCACAATGTCGATAAGATTGTATTCTGCATAGATCTAAAAGCACTCTTCCGATTCGTGCCCCTGAAGGGCTTGTGTTGCAACGCACCCCTCTTTTTTTTTGTGAAAAAAAAAAAGTAAAAGTAACAAACGTCAAGCCCTCTAAGGTTGTTAAGTCACATGTCTCTCCGAACCACTAGCAGATCAAGCCATCATCCGACATCCACCATCGACATATTGACATGTGTCCCCATTTATTTCTCTCCCTCCCGCCTACCTCTGCTGTAAGAAATCCCCTCGTTCCTAAAATGCCCCATCTCCCCTCTAAATAATTTTACACTCCCCACCTATTTTCACCACCAAAAAGTTTGATCTGACATGGAAAGACATGAATGGAGATGTTCCCATCTAAAACTAATTTGGTTTGCCACTTAACATATGCCATGTGGATTGATATTAGTTTGATAAATGTTTCGGTTAGTATAGCTTTTGATCCTCTCTTACCTCACAGTTATGACAAGCCGACGAGGGACCAAAAGATAAAAGATCGGAGGGGAATAAAACTCTCCGCCAAATCCTCGCAAAACGATGATAAAATAATACGAAATGACTCCAAGCTAAACTTCCACTACTTTTATCTCTCTCGCGTTCGTTCTACAAATAGAAAGGAGCTCTCTTTCTTCTCTTCTCCCAACTCCTTAGCTCTCTTAGCTTCTCTTCTAGCGATCTCGGGGAGAGAGAGAGGGGGAAGCTGAAGAGAATCGAGAACAAGATCAATCATCAGGTGACCTTCGCGAAGCGGCAGAATGGGCTCCTCAAGAAGGCCTACAAGCTCTCCGTGCTCTGCGACGCCAAGGTCGCTCTCATCATCTTCTCCAACCACGGGAAGCTTTATGAGTTCTGCAGCAGCTCCAGGTAGTAGGCACAGGACGAGAACTGGGTGAAAAAAGGACCAAAAAAAAGTTTCTTTTTTTATGCTTTTTTTTGTTGTGATGCCTTGGATGTTTTGTTCTCTTTCTTGGTCTTGATCTGTTTTCCATTTTAGATCTTGGGGGGAGGGGGTGTTCCCGTTGCGGTTCTTGTGCTAGGTTTCCGTTTTGGTGAAACAATGGAAAGGAGGTCAGATCTGGTGAGCAAAGAAACCGATGATCTATAAAACACGGCACTTTTTGGTTTTGATTTATATTTTTCTTCTTCTACGGAGGATCGGAGCGATCTAAGGTTTTTAATGAGTCACAGAGCATCAGATCTATGGAAAGATGGTGTTTTGGTTGCACTAGCTCTAGCTTTAAGGGTTAGGGTTTTGAGTTTTTCCTCAGATCTGATGTCTTCCTTTTATAATTTCCTTCAAATCTCTCTCTTTCACTCAGATGGGTTTTGATAGTTTTTCTCATCATGAACTGGGACTTTTTTGGTAGTTTTTTGAAGATTGTGAGGAGTAACTCTCCGATGCCTGCTCGAGAGTCCTAGGTTTTCTCTCCTTCGAACTTCGTTACAAATCTTTTGGAAACTTTTAGGGTTTGCTGGTTTAGTCGTTTTTATGCTGTGAAATTTATGTAGTTCGATTTGTTTCGAGCTTTCTTCTAGGTAAAGGGGAAAATACTAAAAGAAACGGTCTTTTTTAGTTACTACGACGTGAAATCTAGGTTGAGAAACCTACCGATCGTGGTTTTTCATGAAAAAAAAAAGTTGGTTGTTTTTCAGGTCTTCCAGGAATTTTTCTTTCATTTTCTGGTCTATCTAGGTTTCGTGTGTGGATTATGCATGTACGTGGTAATAACCGTCCGGTTCAAGCTTGTGCGCTAGAGCCTCTGCATGGTCGTTTCCATACTCATTATTTTCTCTGATTTGACCATTACTTTATGCTTTAATTCTGATTACTGTTCTAGTGTTTTCAGTCATTTCTATTTATTTCTTGGCAGTTAATTACGTTGAAGCTATATTTTGTAATTCTAAGTGTAATGTGATGTCGAGGTCTCAGATTTCATTTGCCAAAAATAGTCTCAGATGTAGAAGGTATCAGCAATTTAGCATATAAAATTTTCAAAGATTAAGTTATCATCATCTAGTGAGAGCATTTTGAATTCAAGATTTCGTAAGTAATGGGAAGAAAAGACAAAAAAAGATATGCTAAAGGAAGAAGATTTTAAGAATGTTTTTTCCTCTTTCCCCTTCCATTTTTATTTTCTTGCAACACCATATCCTACAATTCTTCTTCTTCATCTTCCTCTTTCTCTTATTGAAGTGATATAATGACCTCCAAGTCACAGTTCATTTTAGATCTCATGATTATCCTTCCCATCATCTTTTTTCCTCTCCTTTTTTCATGTAAAAACTATCTCTACTCATTGATGTTCCTTTTTCATTTTCGTTACCAATGGTTCTTCATGGTAAAGAAAAGAGGTACAAGATATTGCCGGTTTTTAGGAAAATAGCAAGAGAACTCAAAAGAGATTATTCATAAAAATTCATATAGTAGAATTGGAAAAGGCAGGTTGTAATTGTTTTTTGTAGTTTTCTTGAGCTAATAGCTTTGATGTTGTAGTTTGATGTCATAGTTTTGTATGGCTAGATGGTTTGCTTTAAATAATTATTATGTGATAGCATTATACTCAAATATGTATGAAGGAGATCTTCTAGTCTCTAATCTTTCATGCAATTTACTTTTTTTGAGGAATCTAAAGTTTCATGAATTAAGCTTGTGGCTTGTATCCTTTTGGAAACATCTTCATATTACAATTTGTGTGAAACTTATTTTTTAGAATATAACTCTTAGTAGCAAAAATGAACACTTAATGATGCCATCTCAGTTAGTCATTTTGTCTTGCCTCACTCCCCCTTTCTTGTATTGAATAGTTCAACTTAATTTTATAGCTACCATGTTACATTTTGAGGTAATATTTTCTAAGTGTGGAGTAGAAGTATCATAAGTCATATTGAATATAAGAAGTATATGAAGTTGTTTCCTAAGTATTGTGACAAAGTCAAAGAGTCATTCTGGATTAGTTCTTTGACCCTTAGTTAAAGATACCATATCCTTATATTTCTTGAAGGAAATAGTCAAGAAAAATTCTTAAGTCAGATGTAAACATATGATATACATATTTTTATTCATTCGAGTATGTTGTGGGTATAATGTTCATATCTCTTAGAGTTTTCAGGCAGTCATATCTTGTAGAGTTTCTACATGATGTCTCTTAGAGTCCATGTATTGTATCTTTTGGATTATAATGATGCATTTATATAAAAGATATTTGAAGGATCATGTTTTATCGTTACAAATCTTTGTAATCAGTCATTTTGTGTGTAGGCAAGTAATAATTGAATAAAAAAATACTAGTGAGCTTTCCATGTTATCGTCCCCTACTCTCTACCTCAATATTAAAATAGATTGACTTAGAATTCTATTGGATTCCACTGTCACCAACATAGTAGTATTAGAGCTAGCTTAGAGCTAGCTTGGTGATGGCAAGTAGAAATCCTCCAATCCCTTGTTTCATCAACAAGTCTGAAAAATTGGTGTATCCAAATGGAGGCTTTGCTCGACTAACAAGATATTCGAATGGGGTTTGATAAAGGCTGTGTAGCCTCAAGAGGAGACCTCTCTAAGGGCAAATCCAAGAAAGGTTTTGAGAGACTGAAGAAAGGAGGACAAGAAGGCCCTCCATCTCATTTGCAAAGCTTAGATAAAGCTACATTTGAGAAGATTTTTGCCACCACCACTGCCTATATGGAAAATGCCCCAAAATATATACAACGATATTGTGAAGGTAAAGAAAGTTCACCTCCAAATCCTATGAGGTAAATTTGAAACCTTGTAAGCTAAAAAATTGGAATTCATTTTTGACTACTTCAAATAGGTGTTCGCCCATTATATTGTAAATCAATTGAGAAGCAATAGTGAGACAATGCATAATACTCGAGTTGTAGAGAAAATTCTATTCTACTTGGATACCAAGTTTGATTATATTATGGTATACCCTGAAGAGTTAAAGGACTTTTCATGAACAAGGGCTGAGCTATTGGAGCAAGTCGTTCAAAACAAATTGTTTTTGAAAGAAGGAAAAGAAAAGATTAAAAGAGGCAATAGCTGCGGCCGTGGTCGAGACTAAGGTATAGCCAATAGATGTAGTTGAGGTTAAGGTAGACATAGAAACAATGATGTTGAAAATAGCCCCAGAGAGAACAAGGAAGAGGAGGTTCTTCTAAAGACCAAAGGTATGATGTCTAAAATTCATTATTACAATTGCAAAAAGCATGGTAATTAGGTATTGGAGTGTTGGTATGATGATTCTAATTAAGTTAAAGAGAAAACCAATTAAAGTATGAAGAAGAATGAAGAAGAGCCTTTTTGTTTGCTAGCACATGATGAAGATAGGTTGATGAGCAAGGTTTGTGGTTTCTAGATTGTTAACCCTAAAGGATGAATTTTGATGATTACAAAACACTTGAGATGATGTTGCTATTAGTTGGATCGGGACCAAACACCTCTAGGTCACAAATATGATAGTCTTATGTACCCAAGCAATCTTATAGGGCTAAGGGTATGGTTCAAGTATCAACCCAAATGAATCGTTGCTGATTTGGAGACTACATTTATGTAGCTGCCACCATCAATAATGCGTTTGTAACTTTTATTACCACTCTTGATGTAAGTATAAAAGATAGTGGTACATAGCCAATCCTCTTGTAGATATGCTCAAAACACGCCACATATACAAAGGCATACTCCAGTGCCTCTTCTGCATCACTTGGTCCTTTCACGGGCACATAGATATCCTCCTCTAACTCACCCGCATCCTCCTCACCTTCAACATCAATATAAAGATTTTAGAGGGGCATTGATGTACATAATGATTAGTCTTATGATAATTATAGCATTCAATTGCATCGCTGCCTTATTTGGAGGAGGTGGTAGCAACCAATATTCCTTTAGGATCTCTAACAAAAGATATGGAAGTGTTTCTATCCTTGGCACTCATTAGGCGTAGAAGTACTAGATCGACTATGTCTATTTCCATTAGAGAATTTACTATAGGCAATCTCCTGGCTTGAGAATGCAACTTCTAACTATAGAAGTTCTCAAGTACTACTATAACTCTAAAGCCAACTAGAATACCTAGTCAATTGATTATATTAAATGTGGCAACATCTCACTCTTATTATCACTCTAGTACCAATGCAAAACCTAAAGAGGGTAAATTGGGGATCCTCCGCAACATCACACTAGACCATCAACTCATCGAACCTGGTCATGCACCAGGGATAGACATACTGCTTTGGTGTAACGTGGATAACTCATCCATTAATTTGTCCTCAAAGGTGATTGGGAGATACTTTTCTTTCAACTTCATCTCTTCTCAACTATCTTTGAAATCTTGCCCTAAATGCCAAAACTATCATTCAAAATTGATCCGAAAAATCTTGGCTTACCAAATCAATTTCATCTCGACAAAACCTAAACATTTAGGAATTCAACATATCACACCAAGCAAAGTAGTGGTCTATGTTAGATAACCAAACACTCAAAGCCTTAGGGTCAATGTCACTATCAAAGTTAGGTGCCTTAATTTTCACTTTCTTGGTGATGTCTTCTTCTATTTCACAAACATCACACCTACTATGAACATAGTACCCTTGATCAAACTCAACCCATGATATGCAGGTCGTGCAAGTGCAATAGGTGCACGATGTGGCTTGGTGCCTATGAAATCCTCCCTATGGAGGATGCTTACTAATTGGTGTCCTATGGCGGTTACTTTCTACTAATTGTCTAAGATGATTGCTAGGGAGCTGATCTACCTCATACTTTAGATCCACTAGAACTTGCCTTAGGTTGTGCCCATGCTAAAGCTTGTGCTCACATTGAAGATTGTGCTTGTGCTTGTGATATTCTTGTTTTCATTACGAGGCCATGTAGAACCTTCCCCTCTCTTATAGTCCCATTTGCTCTATGACTAGGAGTGACCTCCAAAGACTTAACAAATTTTGACATTCATGAACTCATGCACTAACATATACTATTGATTTTGTATTGCATCTAACTATTGTCAAATTTCTCATAGTATGTCCTCTCTACGCCTATTAGTCATACATCCCTTATAAGGTATCCCATGAAAGGTGGCCATGATGCAAACCTAAGCTCTAATACCAAAATATGTAGGACAATTTGTGAAGACCCATGCGGGGGTTTATTTAGTCCGACATCGATTATTCGCTGGATAGATCTTGAGTACTTATACAAGATTAAGGAACCGAAATAATACTTTCTGGTTAGTCATTTTGGGTGAGGTACTGGGTTGTTACGAATGGTATCAGAGCGGACCCAGCCTATAACCTATGTAGACTAGGGAACACAACAGCATAGTTCTATTGGGACTGATCACAGATCGATTGTGGTGTTTGTGATTAGATTTGAATGAATTTGAATCCTTAGCCTGACGAGGACATCAGGGCTTGAATGGATGGAATATGTGAAGATCCGTGCGGGCGTGTGTTTAGTCCCACATCGGTTATTCCCTGAATAGATATTGAATACTTATACAGGATCAAGAAACCCAAATAATACCTTCCGGCTAGTCATTTTGGGTGAGGTCCTAGGTTGTTACACAATCCTACTAGATGTAACACTAAATAGCAATCTAAAAATTAGAATGAGAATGAAGAAAGTACTAAACTTAGGACTCAAACTACTAGATGTGGATGGCTAAATGCAAATTGTTGAAATGACATTTCAATAATAGCTTTCACAAATAAAGCACAAGATGTAGCAGCAAAAGTATCAAAGGTTACAAAAAAAATCTTTGAAGGATGCAAAGCAATTTAATCTTGATTCTCCTAGGCATCAGCCACACATTTCTACATGCTGAACTATGTATGGATGCCAGTGAATAAGATATATTTGTGAGCAAGTACTAGGCTTGACACTTAAAGACCTTTATGAATTGGGATTAGTGTTTCGAGAAAAAAATCATAGGTTGATTGCATATTTGTTTATTTTTTATTTGAAATACAAGTCAGCAAAGGAAGATAGAAACAACACAGGTTTGGATTTTTATTTAGGGGTTTAGAAGAACTACTGCATGGTAAAAATCAGTTAGGTAAGGTGAACTGTTAGCAGTCCAGATCGGTCCCAAAAAAAAGTTGTTATTGGCTGCTGACAGATGTTATATTGAGAACTGTAAAGGCTTTTAGATGAAAGACTTTAGCAATAAAAGGACAAACAACAAAGAATGTAGAAGGAGCCAAGCATACCTCATCATCATAACGAAAAATCCTAAAGAGAGGCCCTCGAATAGTCAATATACTTGGCATTATTGTTCATGCTACCGTAGTAGTAACCCACCCCAATTTTATTCCTATAACAGCCTTGAACCTCCAACTAAGCATATGACTGAACTTATTCACTTGAGTTCAGTCTTTTTCACAAATAAACTGAACCAACCATGGACTAGAACTACTGTACAGAAAACAAATTTAAGACAAAATATATTCGCTAAGACCAAAAGCTTTGCAACGTCCAACCATGCTTTATAATGCTCATGAGGCTCCCATCATGGCATCGACCATCCAAGTTAATTGATTCAAAGGCTTGGATATCTATTCGCTCACCTTGTATAGTATCAAAATCTGTCGCGATCTCGATCGCATGGCAAGTCCTGGTCTTTCTCCATCACATGACGAATCCTAGTGTGAAAGAGGACCACATGCATGGACCCTCTCCCAACTTGATTCAATCTCAATATCCATTGCAAATTGAGATTTATCCTTTTCATGAATCCCAATCTCTCAAGACTCGAACCAGAGTCTGATAGAAGAGATTTTTGCCCACTTGCAACTCATCCAATCGTGTTGAAAATCATTTTGTCAACTAAGAATTTGGTTGAACCCAGTAGCCTATACTCCAGTATACCTTGGAAGCCTATTACACAAACGCAGTAGACTCATTTCTGAAGGATAATAATCACCATATTGTTGGAAGTCAATTGGAACGACATTTTACTACAAACTTTTAATATCAGGAAAAAATTTTGGCTGTTAAAAATAGAAAGTTGCATTGTAGGTTCTGTGATACTTCTAGCTTAAGAGCTTCAGTGACATAATACATGATATATTTGGGTTACTACAAGAATTTAAAGACAACCAATGTGACTTTGCTACCTACATGGATTTAAGTTTTTCATGTTGCAAAAAAATATATTACTGTAGTATCTGGGACATGCATGCCGTAAGTCATTATGATCACCATGCATTCTTTAATTTAAAAATGCCATAATTTTTTTTCTTACTCCAGGAAAAAAACGTAAATTTCTTCCCACATTCACGCTCCAGTCTGATAAATGCGAATCCAAGTATTTGGAATATTATCTCTTCTAAATTTCATGAAAATGAAATCCTTTTCTAGATGACCAATCATAGTGTGAGAACCATTTTATCAGTCACTTCTAGTCTAATAATTTTTAATCAAGTTTTGCTTTGTTATCTTTTCCGTAGGTATCCTCCAGAACAAATAACGATTGCAGCAGCGCCCGGGCCAAGTGTGAGTAATTATATGCCAGGATGGCTTGCATGAGAGCAGCTAATTGATTTTCTTCTTCCTGTGCCTTCGGGGCATATTGTATGTTGTGTGACAAAGACATTTGCACTCCACTTTTTGATTGTAATGGCTTGTAATTGGTAACTTTTTCTGTTTGTTGTTTCTAGTTAAACAATATTGTCTACAAACCTATTCTCTGAAAACTCCTGTAAGGGAGCTATTCCAACTGCATTTGAGTGTTTTGAACCTAGATTCATGCTTAATTTTCTATACCTGTGTAAGAAGTAGGATTTTTGATTACTAGGTGGTAATTTTGATCAGGCTGGTTTAGATGCAAGCTGAAAGTTAGGCTATGCAGAAACGTGACAACAATCAAGTGGATTTAGGTATGCTGCGAATTTTCATGATTGGTTTTATCATTTTGTTGGTACTTTTCACCTGTTCGTATTTCATTGTGCTGAAATCATATGCAAATATTGAGCCCTTGAGTCATACTTATATTCATAGAGGACACTGTAATTTGGGTGGTACAGGTGAACAGTCGGAGTCTTGTATTTGAGTGGTTGTTTGAATGCTCTGCTCTCCTATCCATTTAACATCATTCTTACAATAGGGAAGTGGTTGAAGAAGGAAACATCATTCCTTTTTTAGCATACAAACCTCTCCATATCATATGTTCTGCCTCTAATCTCTCACATGGTGCTGTTTTCGGCAATTAAGGCCATGGGAATAAAATTCTCATATGTCATGAGAGAAAAAAAAACCCACGTGGGGTATGGAAAGATCGAATTTCTACCTGCTGAAAATTGAGATATATTTTTATTCTAAAAGTGATCTTTAGCTTTTAGATAAAAGGAAGTAAAATCTTTCGCTTTATTAAAGACATGACATGTATTTTATATAACTTTCTCAAGAAAGTAGATACTCGACCACATATAAGCTAGAATGTGTTAGTTTTTCATAATCAAACATGCAAAAATTACTTTTCCAGGCATCATATATACAAGCATTAGCTTTTTAAAAAAAATATTCCAACCAAAAAAAAAAATTTGCCCACGAACCAAGCAAGTAATTTTTGGCAATTTTCTATTTTGCTACATAATTTTGGCTCCCCATCCTAGTCGGCTAGCATAACTGGTTTTTAGTGGAGAAAAAAATTTACCTAGATTATGTTCGCTCATCAAAACTTGCCAGGCTATCATGGAGAGAAGGTAAAATATTTGATTTTGAGTGGAAACAAGGATGAAACATGGTAGCAAACAATGTTACATAATTTCAGTATGGAAGCTTGTCAAGGGGTTTAGGATAAAATTCAAAGGTGCTTGTTGTTAATATTTACTTAGAAAACACATTTTAGACCGGTCAACGCTGAGTGTGCCATATTTGATGAGGTTGGGGATGGGTTCTTTTCCTTGCATTGTCACAAGGAAGACTCCATGACTTGCTGCGCAACATAGATTTTTTGTCAGTATGACATTGGAGATATGTTGAGGTAATTCCTCTACAAGCTTTTGAACACTACTGATCCTTTTCATTGATTATCACCCATATTCAAACAATCAATTGTCACTTACACTAAAAAGATCCTTCAAGTCAGAAAAACAATCATCATTATTTTACTAGTGAAGAGATACATAATAGAATTGATCCATTGTTACATAAAATAAAATAATCGAGACATACAAATTGATTGGGAGAGGCTTCTATAGATAATTCAGATGGACAAAGAAATGCTCGAATTGTCAAATCTGAGAGGGATATCAGATGAGACCTGCTCCCTTCTCTTATAATGCAGATAGATAGGCGATAACGATCTTCTCTTAATGCTTCTTGACTTGCTAACTCTTTTCTTGGTGGTTGTTGGCACTTCATTCTAGGAACAACTCCCTCCTGTCCTATAACCTCTCTTTGTTCATTATACCTGGCAATAATCCACTCAAGAATCATTCTTAAGAAATTGACTAGATGGTGATTGATATAATGTCATCAACCACTTCTCTGTAGTTTATGTGTAAAACAGTTAGATATATAATTAGTGCCTCAATTTTGCTCAGTTTATGTGCCCACATGAGGGCCACATGAGGTGGGAACACGGAGCTCCCCTGCCAGATTCTGGAGCTTCACGCAAGCGTCCTTCACCCCTCCCCGATTTTGTTTTCCATCCAAAACACGTCTGCAGGATTAGGAGACACCCGCCTCATATGCCCAGGCTCTGGAACGAGTCTTTTCGATGTGGGACTATTGAGCCTCACACCCTTCCCACCATCGGACAAGAGTCGTCCTCGGCTCTGATACCAAATGTCACGCCCCCGCCTCTGCGTCCTTCACCCCTCCTCGGTTTTGTTTTCCACCCAAAACGCGTCTGCAGGATTAGGAGACACCCGCCTCATATGCCCAGGCTCTGGAACGAGT
>JAOXJJ010000263.1:3865921-3890942 GCA_025769935.1 Phoenix roebelenii
TTTTGCATGGTCGAGGGCCCCTAAGTGAGGTCCCATCTTCTCCTCCCCTAGCTCCGGGAGCTTCCACCAGTTCACGCTACGAAACTGCATTCTCAATCAGAGTTTTACCATAAGTAGGAATTATAGGTTAAACAAACACCATGTCGTGCGTATAATTCTGTTAAAATGCAAGGCTGAATGTGAACTAATATAAGCAGAACTATAGTGGGGGGATCAAATTGCAATATAAATTTTGCCTTCTAACAAGCTTGGAATTCTCAGTTTTGTCATCCAACAGTTTGGACATGCATAAGAGCAAGAACAAAACTTACAGGATTCATTTTGGCTCTTTCACTTTATATTCTTCCCTGAAAGACTTGCAAGCTGTCTGGCCGAAGGCTTGTCATAATGATAAATCCAATATAGCAAATTGTCCACTTGATCTACCTCCGTGCAGCACGAGGGCAGAAGTTTTTGTTTTACCATCATTTCACACATTTATGTTGGATGATCAAATTGAACGTTAAGCATCGGACCTTATCTAATTTTTATCAGGGTATCACAGGTAAATCTGTTTCTGTCTACTAATCATTTACAGTAGGGCTGCAAGCAACGCAACCTGCATGTTCGTTTTAGCTGTTAAATATGAGTTGTCAAAGCTTCAGTCTTTAGCCATTTGAGGAAGTTGACTCTTTAGTCTAGATTAGCTCAAGCCCTGCTATGAACATCTAAGCTTGGTTATTTAGCCACTTGAACTTGCAAGTTCTTACGTTAAGACTGAGCTTCCTCCTTGTTTTTGTTAAACAGTGATTGTCTGGGCTGACATCCTTTACATGATGGTCCTTGACAAGCACCATAGGCTCATCTTATTTCCCAATGGAACAAATATGGTTGCTTTTGATATGAGGTTGAGTGTTGCAACCATAGAATTATTAGAAGATACTCAAAGCCCTCGTATCCTTCTCTCCATTCAACCCATACTTTGACTTGTCTTGTTTTTCTGGTGAGTCAGCAAGGTTTACTGAATCAATACCAAAAGTCACATCTACCCGTTTCGTACGGTATTGGTATGTACCAAAACCAAAGGAGAGGGGAAGAGAGAGGAAAGCAAGGGATGGATAGGCATACTGACCTCAGATTTATAATCTCCCGACCCTGATACCCATCATCATCATACGTGGAAAAGGTGGCGACAAAAGATGGCGGCATGGTGAGAAAGAAGAAAAAGAAAGAGATGGTGGTCTGCGGTCATTATCATCATCATCAATGTTAGTGACGAAGCCCTAACTCTAGGGGGGGAAATTTGCAAAAGAGAAGAGGAGTTGCAAGAGAGGAGGATTGGGAAAGAGGGGAGAGGATGGTTACAAAAGATTAAACCTGTTTCAATTATGAAACAGCTCGAAATCACTTGAAACTGAGAGGAACCAATGGTTCAACCTAGATCCGGTCGGTTTTGATCTAGGACCGGATTGGGTGGCCGAACCATCCCCGTTCTTGGTCTGTCCTTTCTACAATCTAAATCAAGGTTTAAACTACTAGTATTAAGACCCATATCAATATTTCACTGGGACAGTTTTACATCTTGATATCATACCAGGACATTTTTTATTTAGTTTTATATATTTTATTTTTTATCTTGAATTTTAGTGATTTTTTTTATTTTTCATGCTCTCTCTCTCTCTCTCTCTCTCTTCCTCTTCTCGTTCTTGATCTCCACTTGCGGTACCCTCATGACTCAGGCAAAGAGAGAGAAGATCTCCCCCCTATTTCCTGGAATCAGGCAACCTGGCTGGGTTATGTTCGTTGCTAGCCAAACAGAGCCCCATTACCAGCCGGTCTCGACTGATTTCAGCCGGGGCGAGTAGGACATCCCAGTCACAAGATTGGCATCCCACAAAGATATCCCAGTCTCATCTTTCTGTCAGAATAGTACGGTACCTACAAAGTTCAGCGGGACGTTAAAACTTATTGGTATGAATGCTGCGACCAAAACTATAGAAAGTTTCTAAAGTTGGGGTTGCGGTTTGGCTTCTCCAAATCAAACTGCCATAGCTCTTAGTTCTAGGAATTCTCTACGCGACTTTGGGTTGCAGAGGATGCATGCTTGCTAGAAGGTAAAACCTCAAAACATCAATTACATCGCAAGGGGGTCTATCTACAAAAAAGAAAGCAAGAAAGAACAAAACAATGGAAGGGATGTCATGGCAACATCAGAAACCGGTGCATATGAAGTCGAGGGTGTGAAAAAAATCTACTGTATAGCAGCCCAAGAAAAGGGTTATCAGTTATCGCTTGCCTGTACCGAGCTCCACTTCCCACCTGATGAAGGACCCCTAGTAAGCAGTGCCATCATTGCTTGGCTTCCTATAAACCATTCCAAACGACCTAATTACATGCATCCAATGTTCCAAACCAAATACGTAGCAGTTGAAAAAGAAAAATAATAATAATAATACATCAATAAGAAAAGAAAGTTTTTTATTATTAAAAGAATTCAATATTAAGAGGAAGAATGGAACAACGAAACCCAGATACGTTATTATATATATATAATATCATACACATATCTTCCCCTTCTCTACTTTTGTTATGTCGTTGTGCAGGGAAAGGCCTTGCTCGAGGAGAGAAGGTTTCTGGTATCGGTGAGCAAACAACAACCACAACAATAACATAAACCTAAGATGATTTCTCGGTTTCATCTCTCTCTCAAAATCTATTTTTGGCTTGCAGTTGCAGGCGGGGGCCACGGAGAAGGGGACGGAAAGCCAAAACCAACGCTATGGTGGCAATTATAGCAGCAGCAGCGGCGGTGCGCGCAATTGGGCGGGTACCGAGGCGGCACGCGACGCCTGCCCTTCCACTGCGCATGGACTCGGGACGCGGCGACTGCAGATGCACGCTCTCCGGGATCTTTTGCGCAAGTGATGTGGCTGGGGTTTGGCAAGCGACAAATCTTTACTCCACACAGTCCCTATATGACATGACTGTAGTTACGTGCAACCACGAGGAGATTGGTATAACTCTTCCTTCCGAGCATGTAATGTATGGTAATCTCGCTGTTTAAATCTCCGATTAAGATTTAAAAATTCGGTCCGGAACGCAGCTATCTAATTCAGTAACTTGAGTTGTAATGTATGGTATGCTCACTGTTTGGTTGGATTGTTTATAGACGACCAACTCCGGATCAAATGGTCCGATCGAAAACTAGGTACTCTATTAAGTTGGCCAAAGTTTGCGAGTGGATGGGCGATCTGGCTTAGAGAATTGCTTTTTATTTAAATCTTTTTTGTCTTAAACATGTATTGTTATTGGTTGATATTCTCTTCAAATTTATATTGACTTTACGTTATATATGTTTTATTTTTTTATACTATCAATATTTATTATTTTATTTTGAATTGTGAGATAACTCATGCGTGTCATCCAATTATTAGAACTATAAGTGAATTGAGATTTTTGTGTTTCTGAGTTTTTCTTTGTATTGAGAGAGAGTGGTAGGGACCGCTTTATAATTACTATGTATTGGAAAATTTGATATTTTTGCCATTTCATAGTGCAATACTCCATTTACTGCAAACCATTCATTCTATAAATCCTGCATATTAACCTATATTTTAACTCTCTTTTTTTTTAAGGTCTCACCTCAATTCCAACCCCTAGAATAATAATAATAATAATAATAATAATAAGAAGGTGCAAATGCACCTGAAGAAAGGGTATTAATATAATATTTTTATACCCAAGTGAATTTTCATTCAAAAATAAAAATAATTAATATATTATGAGGTTGGGATGCTCTGTTTTAAATGTTTGATCCATTTTTTTAATATCAAAAGTTGAAATTTATCATAGTAAATCTAAACATGTTTCAGAAGGCATGAATTTTCATAGAAATATCAAATTTGGAAAATATTAGACTTTTCAAGAAGGTACCTCCAATATTTGTATGTTAAATATTTGCAATTGATATCTTATAAACCTCAGAAAATACCTACTGTTTCTGGATCAAAAGCGGACAAAAGCTATTTATGTAATTTAATGATGATTTTCTTATGATTTGTATATGACTGATATCAAGAGTTAGTTTACTTGGCCATAATTTTCGCTTTCAAGATTTTTTTTTTTCTAAGAGAGAGAGAATGGAAGGGAGACCTTCTGAAATAAATCCAACCTTCACCATGATTTGGCAATGGGCAAGTGTTGCTCATCCAACAAAAATTTGCTATGTTCCTTGATTGTACAGCAACTGAAATTGTTACGTACTCATACATCCCACAACAATGATATGGATCAAAAAGTCAGCATGGCTAGCCGGAGTTGTTACAATTTCTATATGGTTGGGCGCTTTGATAGAGTAGTTTGCCATTGTGCCGTAAGGTTTAGACATGGTCTTGGACTTGCTACATATTGTTGGAATACTTAGTGCCTAGAAATTACTGTATCATTATTTTATAAAAAAATAAATTACTAAACTAAACTCAGAAGATTGAAAAGAGTTTGTCTGGATCGAGGCGTGTGATATACATTGCCCTAACAATATGATTTGCCCCTACGTGTGGGTTTGCGGTAATCTTGTCCCCAAGGTACAACAACCTAGCTCAGCCCGATCCTCCTCTAACAAGCATGATCGTTGGGAAGCTTGATCCGGTCGACTCTTTTAGTTGCCTAGAAAAAAAGAAAAAATAGAAAGCAAAAAGTTGAAAAGTGGAAGAACTCTATCTGTGGAAGAAACTCTCGGAAAACAGAGTACCAGTGAAAAATATAGAGAGATTAGATTGGATTATGATTAATCTCGGAGGAGTCTATTTATAGACTCTATTCGAAGACTGTAGAGACGTAATATTTCGAAAACATCGTATCTTTTCGGAAGCCAGTGTTCTTTTTCAACATGGATGTGGACCGAGCAGGCTTGGCGAGGACGAATTACGGTGGTCTTGGGCTGCTAGCAAATCACTCACTCAAGTTCAGCCCAACCCATTCTTCACCTGGTATGCCCCATCCCAAGTCAATCACATGGTTGTAAGCATACCATGCAGCAGAATAATAATAAACAAATAATTTTTATTGACCTCCAGCCATTGTTGATTAAGTACCCTTAAAATTAAGCACCAACCGCCTTGATTAAGCACCCACACAAGAGGGAAGAGGAAGAAGAAAAACTGCAGGAGAGAGAGAGAAGGAGAGAAGATCTGGAGCTTCTAACCTACTCAAAACTTGAGTGCCTCATGTGATGGATCCACAGGCTTATTTATAGTGCTAGGTTAGGTACCCGAATCTTTATCTTTAAGGTTTATCTCTAATTAGTTTCTATCTATCATGGAAACCACCTGATAAGAAAAACTTTGAATAACCTTTAGATTAGATTAAGTCACCATTTAAATGAGGTTGTGTTTATCCAGATGTGGATAAACTTGATCAAGTGGGTCACATCAAGTCTTCTAAAATCAAGAGACGTGCAACATTCTTTCACTTGGCCCACATAACATAAAAGTGACAAAACTATATTATAGCCATAAATTAAATTTATCCAATCTTATATCCTTTATCAACAAATACCATTACATGAGTCATAGCGGTTATATCTTATTATGAAGACATTTTCTTCCATGTATTATAATGTAAGGTATTTATTGATGTGTACCTTATAAGATATATTCATATCTTACCGAATAACTAAATAATAATCCCTTAGGGTTCTTTCTTTATATATCAAAAGATACCATACATGACAAAAATAAACTTTATGTGCACAACCATAGTTATATATCAAAGCTGTAAGCATTATTCACAAAATGTGAATACAAAAATGAGAAGAAAGATCGTACATCAAATGAGCTAATAAGTCCCATATGATCCACATGATTAGTGTAAACTTTAGCCGGCAATGTTTTAGTCATAGAATCAACAATCATCAGCTCAGTACTGATATGTTCAATAAACACATCTCCAGATCTTACTTTATCTTTCATAACCAAATACATTATATCTATATGCTTATTTTGGCTGCCACTTTTGATATTCTTAAAGAAAAAAACTACAACCATATTATCATAATAGATCTTTATTGGTCTTGATATAGAATCAACGATCCTTAGTCCTGCTATAAAATTTCTTAGCCATATAGCTTGTGAAGTTGTTTCATAGCATATAACAAATTTTGCTTCCATGGTTGATGAAGCAGTTATAGACTGCTTGATGCTTCCCCAAGATATAGCTCCCCCAGCCAAGAGGAAAAACATATCCTAAAGTAGACTTTCTTGTATCGGAACATCCAGTAAAATTTGAATCTGAGCATCCGACAACCTCCAAGAAATTTGTATGTCTATAAGTAAGCTTGAAGTTCTTGGTTCCTTATAAATACCACAACACTTTCTTGGCAGCTTTCCAATGTTTCTACCCTATTTTAGTATCTCCTCAACATTCCTATTGCAAATGCAATGACTGGACGAGGACATACTTAAGCATACATTAAGCTACCAATAGCAGAAGCATAAAGTATGCTTTTCATATGCTTCAATTCCAAACTGTTTTGTAGTAATTGTCTCAAACTGAATTTGTCTCCTTTGACAATGGGTGCTACTATAGGTGAACAAAACTTTATATTAAATCTTTCTAAAACTATTTCAATGTAGGCCCTTTGAGACAATCCCAATATCCTTCAGGATCTATCTCTATGAATCTCTATGCTAATGACATATGAGGCTTCATCCAAATCCTTCATTTCAAAGTGTTTAGAAAGAAAATCTTTAGTTACATGTAGCAAACCCAAATCACTGGTTGCAATCAAAATATCATCCACATATAGGACTAGAAAAATATATTTACTCCCACTCATCTTAAGGTATATACACTGATCAACAATGTTCTCCATAAAACTGTATGAAATAACAATGTTATGAAACTTAATATACCATTGGCGGGAGGCCTATTTAAGTCCATATATGGATTTCTTTAATTTACAAATTAGATGACTATCCTTAGATGAAAATCCTTCAGGATGATCCATGTATACCATTTTCTCAAGATCACCATTTAAGAAAGTCGTTTTCACATCCATCTGATGTAGCTCTAAATCAAAATGAGCTACTAGTGCCATGATTATCCTAAAAGAGTCCTTCTTAGAAACTGAAGAGGTCTCATGGAAATCAATTCCTTCCTTTGAGTGAAACCTTTGGCCACAAGTCTAGCCTTATATCGCTCAACATTACCAGAGGAGTCCCTTTTAGTCTTAAAGACCCATTTACAACCAATGGCTTTTGCTCCTTGTGGTAACTCAACGAGATTCCAGACTTGATTTTTAGCCATTGATTCCATCTCTTCCTTCATGGCATCATGCCATAGAGAGGAATGATCCCCTGTCATGGCTTTTGAAAACGAAATAGGATCAACTTGATGTCCAACATCAAAGTCGGATTCTTGAATGTATACAAGGTAGTCGCTAGATATTGCTGGTCTCCTTATTCTTGAGAATCGTCTTGATTCAATAAAAGGTTCCATATGAGTTTGTTCCTCAAGGTGTGGTTGCTCTTGAATTGGTTGTTCTTCAATTATATTTGGAACTGAATTTTGAAAAACAACCATATTCCCAGTTGATTCCACACTTGGTTCACCAATTGGTTCCTTTATTTCCTCAAACGATATGGTTCGAGGAAACCACTCCCACTAGACTCATGATCATCAAGAAATTTAGCATTCTATCTTCAATGATTCTAGGTGTGTGTGCAGAACAATAGAACTTAAATTTCTTGGAGTTTTCAACATACCCAATGAAGAAACCACTAACCGTTCTGGGGTCTAATTTTCTCATGTGTGGATTATAAATTCTCACCTCAACTAAACACCCATATGTGTAAATATCCTAAACTTGGTTTCCATCCTTTCCTCAACTCAAGAAGTTTTAAGAACAACCTTAAATGGATCCCTATTTAGTACATATATAGTGATTTTTAAAGCTTCATTCCATAGCTTGATAGGAATATTCGAATGACTAAGCATACTCCTTATGATGTCCATCAGCGTACGATTCCTTCTTTTTATCACACCATTTTGTTGTGGTGTTTCCGACATTGAATATTGAGCAATTATGCCCTTTTCTTTAAGAAATGTAGCAAAGGGCCCAGACATTTGTTCGATTTCTGTGTACCTTCCATAATACTCTCCATCCCTATCTGACCTTACAATTTTAATTTTCTTTTCAGTTTGTTTCTCTACCTCTATTTTATATATTTTGAAAGTATCAAATGCCTCAGCCTTATCATATAAAAAATAGAGATACATATACTGAGTATGGTCATCAATGAATGAGATAAAATATCTCTGACCATTTAGACAAGGTAGGGTAAATGGTCCACAAAGATCTGTGTGTATTATCTAAAGAGTCTTAGAACTTCTTTTGGCTCCTTTAGTAGTCTTGTTAGTTTCTTTTTTCTTTATGCAATCTACACAAGTACCAAAGTTGGTAAAATCAAGAGTATCTAGTATCCCTTTATTTACTAACCTTTTTATTCTTGCTATTAAGATATGTCCCAATCGCCTATGCCATAATAATGAGGAGTTCTCCTTAATAATATTCCTCTTTATGCCAATCTTTAAGGAGAGAAAAGCCCTACATAATATTGGCAATGTGAATTGTAGTACCAGAATCAATCCACTGTGTATTATTAAGAACATTAACAAAATTAGACTCATAACACACAAGAGATAGTAGATTACCTTTCTTTTCGAGCCACTTTCTGTATTTGGTACAATCCTTCTTCACGTATCCCTTTTTCTTGAAAAGAAGTATGCAACCTTATTGCCTTCACGCTTGGCAAACACTTTAGCATTCTTCCTTTTAAGGATACTTTTTTTCTTTATGAACTTTTCCTTTACCTTGAGATGCCAAATTAGCAACTTCAAAAGTCTCATGTTTTAATCTCTCTTCCTCTTGAACACACATGATCAGGAGTTCATTAATTGACCATTTTTTCTTATGTGTGTTATGGAAAATTTTAAAAGGATCATATTCCTTAGGAAGAGAGTTCAAAATGAAATATACCAAAAAATGACTCTGAAATCTCTATCTCTAAACCTTTGAGTCGAGCAGTAATATCACGCATCTCCGTAATGTGTTTATGCAAACTTTTAGAACTATTATGCCTCATGTCTGAAAGCTTTTTTATCAAGATGCTAGCCAATGCCTTATCAGAGCTGATAAACTGCTCTTCTATTGCCTTCATAAAATTCTTTGCCTTATGGCAATCAGAGATCGAGCCCCTGATGCCCTTACTTATATAAGACTTTATAAGCATCAAACTTAAGCGATTAGATCGCTCCCACCGCTCATAAGAAGCCTTATCAGTTAGCGAACTTGATTCTGTAGGGACGGATGGTTCATCCACACGAAGTGCCAAGTCAAGGTCCATGCACCCCAAAGTCAACAAAATTTTATCATTTCAGTCAGAATAATTATCACCACTCAATAATGAAACTCTAGATGATTCAATACTCAAAAAACATAGTAGGAATAACTGCAAAAATCAAGAACATATTATGCTATGAAACATTTCAAAATTAAAGTAAATTCAAACCTTCCTATGGGCAGAGGTTGTAACATGCATTGAATTTACTTAAACTTTATTAATAAGATTAGTAAATATCACACACTAAAAATAAGAAATTTTTATTATCTGTGGATATAGAAAATTCTCATTTTAGTGATGAATCTACTATCTTATCCCAATTAAGACAATAAAATTATTATTTTTCTATGGGCATAATAATTATTTTATTAACTTAATTGCAATATTAGATACCATTTAATCTCTTAATTTTGTATTACGACTCTGAATGTGATCCAAAATTACACGTCATAATAATTTAAGATGTTGTGGCTACTCCCAAATTATCATAACATTTTCTTTAAGAAAAGGGTATCAAAATAAAGCTTTAATAGATAAATACTTTATATGAATTATTATAATTCATTTTAATTATCCCAAACGATAAGCCTTAATTGTAATATTAGATACCATTTAGTCGCATAATTTTGTCTCACAACTCCGAATATGATCCAAAATTATACATCATAATAATTTAAGATGCTGTGGCTACTCCTAAATTATCATGACGTTCTCTTTCAAATAGTATCAAAATAAAGTTTTAATAAGATAAATACTTTATATAAATTATTATAATTCATTTTAATTATTCCAAACAATAACTTTATATGTAAAACTAATGCATTAAGTATGACAGTTAATAAACTTTAGATATTTAGTTAAAAAATTTAAAAAATAACAGTCAAATCAGCTCCAGATCGGTTGTGGTGCACTAGGCTCACTTAAGTACCAGCCTTTTTTAGGCACGTAAGCCTTTTTGACAAGCTTTCTTTAGACACCATTATTCAATAGATAATTTCACTAGATATCATTCAATATTAATGAAGAATTCAAGATCTTTGGGCAACAAGATTTTATTAGATAATCGATAGCCAAGTAACTTAACTTGTAGGATGGCCAAATTAACCATAGTTTCAAATTGCAACAACAATAACACTAGATAATAATGATTATAACAATTTCAAGACTCCCTGCAATGTTTCCAACAGATGAATATTTTATGTGCACTATGATATATAGTATAACATATTTGTTAACAATCATTTATCAAAAATCATAATTATTAATTAATGATCATAGCAGCTGCTATTGGACACTTACAAAATTTTAATATTAATACCAAGGGGCCTTGCACAAGGTAGATCCATCTCTAACAATATTCTCTTGTCTTAGGAAATTTTTTATTCCCTCAATAATGCCCCAAAAACGAAGGCAGCCTATGACAGAATTAATTGCAATTATTTCATCAGAGAAAAGAATTGTTTGGAATCACATATAGTGTGTCCTTGCAAACTTAAAAGGTTAATTAACTAGATTAGAGGATGTTGATTGAACCTTCTCGCTCTATTTTACTTAATGGGTCTCCTCCTCAATGATTTAGCTCTAATATAAGTCTGGTTAAGGCTTGCCTTTATCTCCATGATCTATTTAATTACGACGCATTTTCATCATTTATGATTGAGAAATGCCATAGCATATTTCGAACTGCTATATATTATGAAGCGAATGAATTGTGAATAAGTATTATAAACCATAAGTATATAGTAGATTTGAGTTTTGCAGTGATGTCTAAATTATTATTAAAAAGTCAAAAAATATATATTATTTTCAAACTGCATAATATTATTATTTTTTGAAATATCATCGAGATGAGATAGAAACGGTAGGATATTTTTTGAATATCAAGTAATTTACAAGCATAACCATTTAATAGGGATGACAATCGGTCAAATACTTGTTTTTACTCAAATTGGTGATGGAAAATAGAAGAAGGAATACTGCACTAAAATTCTTTATGTATTGAATAAAAAATCAAAAAAAAAAACTCTTATTTCCAAAGCACATATTATTATTATTTAATAAAAAATATTATTCAAGTATAAGATATTGATGATAGAAATTATCATGTGCTTCAAGGCCGGATATTCTGCGACGAAAAGTGCACAGTGTGGTTGACTGAGTGGTCTTTTTTACGGCGCATTATTTTGATAGGTTTCTCCGAAAGAACCAAGTAGATGTTCGTTACTCTTTTCGTCAGCTTTTTTTTTTATTATTTTGTTGGCACACTCGCATGCGTGTCGTGCTAACACTGGCGGGTGTACGGAGAGGAAAATAAAATAAAAGGAAAACTCAAACCATACGCTATGTCCATTGTTAACAACTCATTGAGCATACCACCGGTGCGAGTTGTAATCCGTTTTGGGAAGAGGCGTGGAAAATAAGAGAAAAACAACAAAGGCTGCCTCCTCTTTCCTGACGCATGACATCTCAACATAACCAACCTTTTTCTTCCTAATTTTAAACAAAATAACTTTTAATGACTTAAAAAACGTAATTAAAAAACCAATAATGCATTAATTACAGTAAAATAGATAAATACACTCCCTTTTTCAACTTATTCACTCTCTCTCTCTCTGTGTGTGTGTACGACTACGTCATGAGCAGTTCTGCCCATACAGAGCGCAAATATCAAAAAAAATTACATAAAAACGAACTAACGTTTTAATTACTCAAAAATGGATAAATATAGTCTCTATTTTTAGCCATTCACTCTTACTCTCTTTCTCCAGTTCACGTGTTATGTCAATGGTTGTTATGGTAATCGGGGGTGAACATATCAGAATTTTCTGTTAGCCTTCCCAATTCTTCTCGCTCTCCCTCTCTCGGGAGCTCGTTCCGATCAAAGCCAGAAAGAAGGGATAAAAGATTGCAGAGGAGAGAGAAGAGTTTCGATCCCATTTTATCCACACCTCGCATTCCTCCATCGCCGGAAAATTTATCCGCCGACGGGGATATTTCGGGAACTTTCTTCTCGCTCCTCTCCGTCTCGCGGGGTTAGGGTTTCCGCCATGAGGGGCGAGGACCAGCCATCGCGGGTTCTCTACGAGCTCTGCTCCCTCCTCCTCTCCGTCCTCCGATCCCCCCACCTAGCCGGACCGGAGATGCCTCCGCCGCCGACGCCACTGCCTGCCCGGGCATCGACAGCTGTGGCGGAGCCCCGGCCAGCGAGGCGGCCTCGGCCGCAGCTGTCGCTGACGGGGCTGGCGTCGCTGCTGCTCGGGGTGTCGCTGGCGATGATGTTCTGCGGGTCGGTGACGTTCGCGATCGGGTTCATTCTGATGCCTTGGGTGTTGGGGATGGTGATGGTGCTCAGCTTCATTGGAATCGTCTCCAATCTTTCCGGGTTGTGGCGGGCGATCCTTTGCCTCAGCTTCCCCTCTGCCTCCAGAGTTTCGTCCAACGAGGTGCCAGGTGAATTTGATGGAATTTTTAGTTGCTTTTATAAATCTCTGATGTGATATCAATTGAATTTTCTTGTAAAAATTGGATTTTTCTTTTGTTTTATTGCATTACCGATTCTTGTTTTAAATACATATGCTAATCGTGAGATTGATTAGTTGCTTGGTTCTGATGAATAAACCTTTCGAGGTCTACTATGTCTCCTTCTAGATCACTTTCAATCTTCCGGAGATATCTTCTTGGTGTTCTTGTGACGAAAATAGGATAGCATTTGTGTTTTGGGTACACAAAATGGGTGATTTTTTTTGTGATTCAATGCATTTTGTATATAATTACATATATATGAAATAATTGTAGTTTTGTTGAATTATATGAGGCATGTGAAGGTTTTGCATGGTTGATATTTGTTTATGAGAAAGTCAAGGTATCCCTTTGTTTATTGGAACCTCAGGGGTAGTGGCTGTTTTGTTATTGAATGTTGTTAGTGTGTTGTTTGAAACTGAGACCCCTGTGGAAGGTCTCTAGTTAGTGGTTGGAAATAGTTGTCAATCTTTTCCAATAATTCAGGGATGAATTGACATGTTCCTTGGATCCCTTCCCTTTGGATAAGTGCTTAATTGTTATTTTTTCAATCATGAATGCATGTAGGCCCCTCTTGCTCTTTTTATTTGCCTTTCTTAACTGCATTGGTGTCATTACCTCAGCTCTTATTGTTGGAGTTGTATGGTTCTTCATAAAATTATTGGAGTGTTCGTATGCCCACAAGTGACCACCTATGCATGAATCCTTGCGCACTGATGTGGCAGCACACAAGCAGCAGCATGCAGGGGATGCATGGGTAATTCACCACACACACTACCAAGCATGCGCAGACCACCGACATGGAAAGGCACAGCATTTTCTGAAAATTATTGTCAGCAAGTATAGATGCACGCTTAGTGGCTATGTGGATTTCTTGATTTAATCTCCAGTTGTAACAATCTTGGAGAATTTGGTCATCAATCACATCCTAACATGCTATAGATGCCATTTGGAATGTGCACTGGCCTTTTCCGTGACTCTCATGTGCGAGGATTTATCTCAACCTACCATTTATTTGATTCGTTCAAGTATTTTATTCTTTCGATTCAATGTCCTTATCTCATGTGTGTATACATTTCAAATTACGTCATAGTAGTGTTGTCTATGAAAGTTCTTGGGAACTGACTCATGGTGCATAGAGAATTCTCAATATTTTCTTTTGACCACAACAGAGAATGCTATTGCTAGCAAGCCTTGGGTGCTCTCTGCATATGTGGGTATCTGATCTGTTCATAACCAGCTAAAGGTTTCCAACTGCAGGATTTTTGGGGTAGCCAAAATGATTCATCTAATTAGTGGAACTTGCAGATCTAGTCTCTTTACTCGATCAACCCCGCAAGCCAAAATGGGTGAAATCAATGGACATTACTTGCATGAATTTGCATTCTCAAAAGCACTTACCATCCATTTATTTATCCAATGTAACAAGTTATTAACACTGTAAAGTGATCAAGATGGTTGCTATTTCCTATCAAAGAAAAGTTCTTATTGCCTATTTATTACAATAAGGTAAAGTCAATATATGATACCCTTAGCCTTGTCAAGCTTAAGCTTAAAACTTTGTAAATGACATAGCTGAAAAATATGAAGCTATTTAGAACAAAGCAACTTCTGAAGTGATCAGAACTTTTCTAGTCATAGCACCTTCCATTACCAAATGAAGATGTTAAATATGATTCTAGCTGTAAATGTCAATATCACCAAGTTACATTTTGCTGTAGTTCAATTTTCTAAAGACAGTAGGTGGTGGGTAGGCATGCTGGGGGGCCGCCTAGCCCTAGGCAGGCACCCATAGATCAAGGAGGCCCTAAAATGATAAATTAAAAATGAAAATAAATACAAAGAGAACCCTAAAATGATGCATAAATCCAGTAATTGAAACATAATAACAAAATAAGATTCTGTATGCATAGTGGCCAGAAACTTCTGTCTAGGTGTCATATCTTCCTAGAAATCCTCAACATACCCACCCCCCCCCCCCCCCCCCGAAACTTCTTTCTAGGTGCTTCCTATTCCTATTCTTCTCTTTTCCTTCTCTTTAATAAAAAAAATAGAGATCCGCTACCCTGCACCTGCACCAAAATCCGCTCCTACGCTCTCTCCCACTTCAGGTAACTAAGATAGTCGGTTGGACTACCAGCTTGGCAACATCCACCAATTTGTAAATCAATCTCATCCTTCATATTTGAATACGATGCAAAATTTTAAGGCAGATGCCTGGGCAGCCCCACCTGCAGACCATGTAGGCATCCAAGGCAGCAGTGTTTTAAATCATTGGTAGAAACTTACAAATAAAAAGTTTTAGCACTTGACTTGGATCCACATAACGTACCAGGTACATTTGACAGCCCAAATAACATAACAAGCAACTCATTTTTTTTTTTATTGTATTTTGGAAACTGTTAATCATTTATCTCTCAGTTTTAAGGGTGAATGTCATTGTGGACACACAATGTTGAAGTCAATCATCAATTAAGCCAATATGTTGTCCAACAAGAAAATGGTTGCTTGTAGAGTAATGAACATGTAATCTTACTATCCACATAGATGCAAGTGTCATTCTGGTACCAGTGGGAATCATGTATGAAAGGCTGGCTTTTATAAATAATTCAAGGTTCTGTTTCTCTAGTGCATTTGTGCTGAATTTTGTTGACTGCACAGCTTTCTATATAATGGGCAAACCATCTATGATGTCAGTGAGGCTTTCAGCACAAGAGCTAGGACCAACTTTAGTTTGCTCCTCCTTTTACTGATTTTCCATTTGTCATTGTAGAACTTTATACTCATTTGTATTAGTTCACTATCGAAATTTGAAAGTGCTATCAAAATAAATTTTATGTTGTTTCTTCTGTTGGACATTAATGCTCATTCAGATATATAGTGTGCAATTACCCTTTCAGCTCTGAGAGAAGTTTGCACACTATCGAGGAACTTAATTTGTAACGGTGGTTCTCAAACCATTTTTTCTTATTACTTGTCATTAGATTATCCTCAATCTCTGTATTGTCTTTAATAGCATCTTTAGTTCATAAAATTCCTCAGGCATCATCCACTGTGTGCTTCCTTGTCCATGTATCTTAGTTGAGAAATATTTCTTTTGCTTCCACCTCCATATTCCCCAGTTTAAATTCCTGAACTTTTAGCAGCAGTTCCTTCCATTCCTTATGCATTGAGTCCCGCATTTGTTTGATGAATTCGGGTCGTCACCATCATTACTGAAAAAACTGTTAATGAGGTTGCTTCCCCCTCCACAACACAGGCACACAAAAACGTACCATAGCAGCCAAATTCTTATCTAGGAGGTGGTAGATTAGAGGTAGGGCTAAAATTTTCTGAAAA
This sequence comes from Phoenix roebelenii, assembly GCA_025769935.1. NCBI lineage: Eukaryota > Viridiplantae > Streptophyta > Magnoliopsida > Arecales > Arecaceae > Phoenix > Phoenix roebelenii. The sequence goes on from JAOXJJ010000263.1 coordinate 3,882,160, forward strand.
CTTGTAAGGTTAATGGTTAACGAGGTTGCTATCCCCACCTCAATACAGAGACAGAAAGAAGCACAGTAGGAACCAAACTCTTATTGAAGAGCTGACAGATTAGATGGATGGATAAAACATCTGCAAACATGGAGGATTTACTTAAGTAGGCTGCTGCCCCAACTGCTTCACAGACACACAGAGGCAGGGTAGCAACCAAACTTTTATCTAAGCGGTGATAAATTAGTTGGATGGCCAAAATTTTCTACAGACTCGTAGTGTTAATGTATTTAGAGACGTGGTGAATATGTGGATTCATTAAAATTTTTCTAGTGGAATAGTCGATTTTGTTCCTAGTCCCTGAGATGGAGACTTGAGGCATATTTTATTCACCTTTTTTTCTTTTTCATCTTCTTCTTTTCTCTTCCAGTTCACTTAAATTTCGTTTTTATGTAAATTCCATTTTAGCAGATTGATCTCAAGTTAGACATAACTTTTTGTAGGCAATCCTAAATGATCTCTTTCATAATCAGTCAAATATGTTCGGCTGCATATTTAGGATTCAAATCTAGAAAATCAACAATCTTGTAGTTCTCTCGAAACATTTAACCTTATCCTAAGGTTTACATTAAATTGGCACTACTGCCCAAAGCATATGCCAATTGTAACTGAGTCTCATTTGGGTCCTCTAAACTTCCTTGAATCAACTAGTGACAGCAAGGCAAAACTTATAATTTGAAGAGGATCATTGGCTAGGCTGAGGTTACCCGCTAGGCCCCCCTTGCTGTGTTGTGCATGGAACTACCTGCGAACCTCTTCACTTTCAGTGCTGTAGAAAGATCCGTATGTTCTTTGTTGTGTTTTCTCTCTCATCGAAATTTATCTTGTTTCTGAACGTTTTTCAGCTTGAATTAGGATTCTTCACCTCAAAGCTGTAGTTTATAAGACTACCAGACCTATCTTTTCGTTCCTCCAGCCCTTTTTCTATGTGTTGGTGTTCTATATGACCGACATAAGACTCGACTTGCTGAATCCTCTTTTTTGGTAGGGCTATATCGATTTTTTTCTTCCCTGCCCCCCCATCAGATGCAATGTTTACTAAGAGGTTCTTGATCCTTCTTCACGAGTCATTTAACTGAAAGGTATGTTTTTTTTCCACAAGACAGATACAGAACCTGCAAAAACGTTACGACATAAGTATATCATTTCCTTCAACAGTTGAAATAGAAATTTTCGCAGTCGGCATTCGGTTAAATGACAACATGATCCTTCCAGATGTGGTTATTTGTGTGATCAGATTTCTTTGAACAACCATTACAATGAAATACATGGGCAAGACACTTTTCTTCTCGATAATGTAATGCAACTCTCATAGACATTCACACTGCACATGAGATATTCAATAATAATAAGGTAGCAACATGGTTACTTGAATGTTTCGAAGAATCAGTTGAGTGTAGAGATGCGGTTGTTCGATGCATCGTCGCATGCAAATCTACTCTGAAGCATTGCTCTTGGCTACAATTTTTTTTTAGGCATCATGATCTGATCTTAGCTGCATTTTGGCAAATATTAAGGGGCTTTTTGGATGCATGGCTACTTTATCCATATGATATCTTCTCATGTATAGGTATTGTCTGTGAACGGAGGCAGGGAAGGGAATAGAATGGATAGAGAGGGCATTGACTCTTCAATTCTACAACTTGTGGGATTTATGCTATGTTTTTTGAGTCCTTATAACCTTAGACCTGCTCTGATCTTTTTTTCTTTTTTTTTTGGCTGTATTGGTTGTAGCCTTGTAAGGCACAATGATGGCTACTATGATGTTTGTTATGTTATGATGGCCATCAATAACAATATTTACTTCGCTCTAAGATACGATTATATCCTATGAATATGTTTTCAAATATATGATCAACAAAAAAGATGCTATAAATTGCGCCCCCCCCAAAAAGAAAAAAAAAAAGGATGCAGCAAAAGGCAGGATTTAGCAAATCTTTTCACAATTGTCAAGAGAATGACATCAGAGGGTCTTGATCTCATCTTTTTGCCCATCGCTGCCATGGAATTGAGCAATGGGAAATTTGCACATCAGCTGCATGCCTTCTGTATGAGATTTCTATGTCATTGCAGGCCCTTTCTTTTCTAAACTTCCAATCGATTCGATCCCAAGCTGCAGCTAAGATAGGCAACTCTCTTCCATCCAGTATCGGTGATAAATGAAATGTAATCTAAATCAAACACATAGAAAAATTAATATTTAAAAATCACCGACTACCGTTCAAGGGTTTCTAACCGACTTCTTCTACAATATAAGAATACTTTGAACATGGCCCAGAAAACAGAACTTTTGATTGTAATTATTTCCCCCAAATCCACTTTCCTTTGAGATCACAACAACAAGAACAATAAAAAAAAAAACCGGAAAATATAGAGAAAGTGGTGATTGTTGTTGTTGTATTTCTAGCCGGTGTAGATGTGGACGCCGATGGCGATGAGGAAGATGGTGATGAGGCCGAAGTAGATGACGGTGTGGATGAGGATGGAGATGCCGCTGGTCTGGAAGTTGCCGAACTCCACCACCCTCCCTCTCCCCGGCAGCTGGAACAGCAGCCCCGGCGACAGCAGCACGAACAGCACCGTCGCTATCACCACCGGACCCCAATCCGCCATCTCTCTCTCTCTCTCTTTCTCTTTCTCTTCTCTTTCTCTTCTCTTTCTCCCTGGAGAGTCTTAAGTCTTAACCTAATGCCAAGAAGGAACAAAGGAAGAGAGACTGGGTGCTGATAAACTCGCAAACAAGCTTAAATGAAGAGAAAAGCGACGAGCGTGCGCATCGTGGTGGACGCTTCTCGAAAGATGCGTTCCCACGTGCCGAGCATCCCGGTTTGGGCTGGATTGGCGTGCCTTCTAAGGCACAGATCTCGTCTTTTCTTCTCTCTCTTCTGCCGTCTGTTTTCGAATGGACCGCTCCAAGGACGGTGATGCGGTTTTGGTTCTTTCCTTGCGTCCGGAGTTGGGGGTCCGAAGCGGACGGACGGTCACGTGAGACACCGTACAAAGTTTTTGCGGAGGAAATCTTCGGCCCCACCACCACCGCTTTGTGGTGCATCAAGATGCGTGGAAAGTTCATGGGGAGCGGACAAGGCTTTTCCATGGGGGCTGAATAAGATTCTCCTTGTTCTATTCCCAATGGGGGAAATGCATTTAGTCATGGAATAGATTAGGCCAGATTAGTTGAATCTAACTTAATAGAAATCAATGAATGGATGGATGAACTAATCCATCCTATGGGATGGAATAATTAACTTTAAATTATCCTGAAAATTTTATTCCAAGAAAATGATTTACTTCGAGGATAAAATTGTTTGTGAAAAAACTATTTGTTGGATTAAGTTGGAGTAACCATGTTAAAATGATCACTACAACTCATAGTTGAACAGAACGCATTTGTCCTACCTAGACTCTTCTATTCTGAATAGGAGGCCTTTGTTAGAGGGCGGTCCATCTTCGACAATGTGCTTCTTGCTCATGAGTTCATGTTTGACCTCTAGAGGATGCCGGGGCACAGGTGTCTGATGGGTATCAAACTTAACATGGAAAGAGCCTACGATAGGATGAGGTGAGACTTCGTGATTCACTCTTTGGAGAGTTTCAGTTTTCACCTACTTTGGATCAAGTGGATTCAGGGGTATATTCAGACCCCGTCTTTTGCCATATTGGTGAACGGCTCTCCCTTGCAGTTCTTCGAGTCATCAGTCAAGCAGAGATAGGGATGCCTCTTGTCATCGCTTCTGTTCATCATTTATGCAGACTTCTTGTCTAGAGCACTCTAGCATGCCTCAATAATGCAGTAGGTATAGACCTACAGGCCGGCATCGGATTCAGCTAAGATCTCGCACTTGCTATTTGCTGATGACTATCTGTAATTGGCCCGTGCTACAAGGTGATTGGCTCTGGCGACTCGGAGGATTTTGAAAAAGTACTGTGCGACTTCCAGACATTAGGTTAATTTGGCAAAATTAGCCATTTGCTTCAGCCCGAAAATTAATCCAAGTGTGAAGGCTTCTATCACGGGAATCTTGGAGATTGGAGAGTAGGAGGGAACCTTTAGATATCTTGGATTTTTTATCACAAGCCGGCATCTCTGCAGGGAGGAGTGCTCTTCCATGGAGCTGGGCATCATGCACAGACTAGAGGGATGGCAGGCGAACGCTCTATTTATAATGGTCCGAGTCACATCGGTATGATCAATTCTGAGCTCCATCCTTATTTACCTATTATCCAACACTATGGTGCCTCTCGCAGCGTTGTGGTGCATGGAGCGACTGTTCAGAAGCTTTATTTAGTGGTGGCATAGGGACAGTAATGGTGTTTACTTGCTAGCCTGGAAGATTATCTGCCAGCCAACTAGCAATGGCGGGCTGGGAGTCTACTCTCTGATTGAGTGACGGGAGATCCTCATGACCAGATTGGTAACTAAGTTTTCTTTTGGAACTGGAGAGTCTCCGGGGCTCTCTGATAAGAGCCAAGTATGGGGATCCAACCGATCTGACCATCTTCCGAATCGGTCGAGGCAGCTTCTTCATTTGGAGAGAGATTTGCGCCCGCACCCTGGTGGTTATCTTGATGATCAGATGGGAGATTGGGGATGGATGAGCTATCGATGTCTTGAAGGACAATTGGCTCTCTAAGGTGCCACTACATGGTTGGTCCACGGTTTGCTGGTGGGGCGTAGAGTCTGCAATCTGTACATACTTGAGGAGCGAAAGTGGAACGAGGACTTCTTCAGGCGGTTGTTTAGGGAGCAGCTGACTGAGGGGGTCTTATCACTATCAATTCCTATAGGAGAGGCTATGGACAGGAGGGTCTAGAGCATGACTGGAAGGTTAGAGGTGAGAGCTCAGGACCTATCCAGGGTGGTCGGGAGATTTTTTGCTCAGCAGATTGATGGAGACTGCTCTGGAGGATGCTCATCCAGTTTCGAGTTGCCTTGTTTGTCTGAAAGGTGGCATAAGGGTGCTTACCTACCAGAGGTATGTTGGCTCGGCGAGGAGTGAGGATTCCCTTATTTTCATGTCCTCATTGGATGTCCGCAAGTCGCTCAGATCTGGGGGTGCACCTCGACCTCCCCCGATCCGCGATAGGGGTGGGTAGACGTCGATCGAGGATTTTCTATGCTTCCTGGAGGCTACCTCACAGAGGCCTGGCTTTAAGGAATAGGGGATTAGTGCTGCCTATTTAGCCTACTACTATTGGATGAATAGGAATGTCCGGGTCTTTGACGCAGCAGAGCGCATCTACGGGTGGTGGCGGATAAAGCTTTACTTCATATAGCGGAGGTCTATGACACTACTGAGGCGTCGTCCCTTGGGACGGCTAGAAAAATCTGAAATTTCCATTCAATTTTTACAGTGACTAGGACTATATTTGTTTTCTAGGAGCCCTCACCTTTTGGCTTTCTCAAGATGAACTTTGACGGTAGTGTCGGCAAGGGAGGGAGTAGTGGAGGTGTGAGATTTGTTATCAGAGACCACGACGCCAGGCTGGTGGCGGTCGGGGGTCGGATGATCTTTGATACGTCTGTCGTCAGTGTCGAGCTCAAAGCTATATGGGAGGGCATCACCTATGCGAGGCGTGTGTTGGGTGCGGACCGTATTTTTCTTGAGGGGGACTCAACCACAGCAATCAAGTGGGTTCGGAGTCGGAGATGCATGGATGACGGAAGGCCGCTGCTCCACGACATCCGTAGACTCTTGGGTGAGTGTTGCTCCTATCAGGCCACATATATCTACAGGGTGGCAAACGGTGCTGCTGATTGGGTTACCTCTTTCGTGACTCACCATTCTGGAGATTTCATCTGGGAGAACCATATGTTTGTGCCTGATTCTTTGTACCATCTTCTTTTTTTCCGATTTTGTTGGCTGCACCTCCATATCATGTGTGAGCGATTGTTGTATAAAAAAAAAGAAAAGAAAAAAAGAAAAAAGGGCAGCAACCAAGCGCCACTCAATGCGCATTCTAACGAAAGACCCAACCCTTATTCCTCACCCTTCTTTGGGAATTAACCAAGAAATGGTGCCCATGCATTTCATTTCCCTTAGTCTATTAAACCTGCGCACGGACCGCCGCTACAAGGGCTCTGGGGAATGGACAGCTGCCTAATAGAAATAGTGACCAGCCGACAGCTTGCCAGTATGGTGGAAAAGAAAAGCCAAGACTTGAATCACAGGTGACGGGTGGCTTCTCCAGCCCCCTTTCTCCTGTCCAATCCCCCAACCAACCATGGGATTCTCCTCCATGCTCACCTCCACTGCAAGAAGGTACGTGTGCTCTCACAAAATATATTCCTTTGTGTATGAGTTTTCTAAAATAAATCAACATAGAAGACAGTGTCCGATATTTTTCTGAAGGGAAGGGCAAGTATCTCTCCATCGCAGGTAGAATCATCCTCCTCTGTTTCATTTATCCTGCCGAGCCAGTTTCTTTGTTCTATTTGTGGTGGTCAAAGCAAGAGTGTGGGCTTCGTATCAAGAGACTTGAGGAGATGAATTTGGCTGTCTTCAAGTTGGCGGTGCTTCTTGGAGGAGAAACCTCGGCAAGCGTTTCTACTCCCAATAAGACAAAGTTGTGTCCTAGATCTTCTATCTTAAACTCGGTGTATGACGCCAAGGGATGTTATATTAAATTCTTGGGCTTTTGGTGCAACCTGGTCTTCCATGTAGGTCGTGGTGGGGTGAGTCGTTTTAGGGATAACGTATGGATGGGGGATTTTCTATTGAGCTAACTTTTTCCAGATCTGGCCTGGTGATGCTGCTGTCCGTATTAGAAGCCCTAAGGCCGAAAACTGGGGCTCTAGAGGTAGAAAGTGGAGAGTAAATTGATGTTCCTGACAAGGCCAAGACCTAAAACTAGTCCTGTTGTCAAACACTCCACCATCCGTCTCATCCTATCTTTTGGCTGTTAGAGCTGGCTGGTCATTTTGCCAATTAGATGTCAGAAATGCCCTCTGGCGTGGCTTACTTAAAAGAGGAAGTCTATATGGAGCAACCCCCTGGCTATACTGACCTAGGTTTTCGCATCATGTCTGCAAACTGAATCGTGCTCTTTACGGCCTCAAACAAGCTCCTCGAGCATGGTTCCAGTGCTTCAGTTCCTTTCTTCTTAGGTTTGGATTTCGCAGCAGTTAGGCTGATTCCTCACTTTTTGTCTACACATTCCAAGGCCACATCATTTATCTTCTCTTATCTGTAGACAACATTGTGCTCATTGGCAATAATCTGCAATTGCTTCGCTCCTTCATTGTCCGGCTCGCCACTGAGTTTGCTATGAAGGATCTTGGTGACCTTCATTACTTTCTCGGCATCGAAGTCTCACGTACGTTCTCTGGTCAGACAAAATATGCCTTTGACCTCTTGGAAAGAGCTCAAATGGTGGACTGCAAACCAATTTCCACTCCTATGGTTGTCGGTCAGCATCTTTCTGCCACTCGTTCTACTTATTCCGACCCTACCACCTTTCGAAGTCTCGTTGGTGTTCTTCAGTATTTGACATTTACTCGGTCTAATATTTCTCACAGTGTCAACTTTGTTTGCTTGCACATGCATTCTCCCACCAACAACTACTTGCGAGCTATCAAGCGCATTCTGCACTATGTCAAGTGTACTGTCACTTCTGGCTTATCTCTCTCTGCGACCTCTTCTAAGGATCTACTTGCTTCTACTAATGCCGATTAGGCTGGCTGGCCCGACACCAGTCGCTCCACTTCTGGATTTGCTATATTTCTTGGTCACAACTTGATTTCTTGGAGTGCTAAGAAACAGCAAACTATTACCCGTTCCAGTGCTGAATCTGAGTACCGTGCCTCAGCGACTACTGCTGCTGAAGTTAATTTCTTGGCTTACTCATCTCTTACATGATCTTCATGTCACCTTGCCTCGGCCTCCACTCGTCCTATGCGACAACCGGAGTGCGATCTTTATGGCTTCTAATCCTGTCATAAAGCCACGATCCGAGCACATTGCCTTGGATTACCATTTTGTTTATGAACTTGTCTCTACTGGCAAGATTGAGCTTCAGTTTATTCCCTCCAATCTTCAGCTTGCGGATATTTTTACCAAGAGCCTACCTCGGCCTCGGTTCTTCTTTCTTCATTCTAAGCTCACCATCGACCCTTCCATGCTTCGCTTGCCCCGGGGGGGGGGGGGATCATTTTATCCTTAACTTAAACAGCTTTGTTCCTCTTTTGAATTCCTGAATTCCCTACTTTGTAGCCATTGCCGTTGTGCACAGTTCTATATATATATTGAAATACCTCACCACGAATTTATGGGTTGGGGAGATCCACATTCTGGTGCAATACGTCTTCTTCTCTTCCTGAGGTTCCAAAACCTCAACATATATGAGGATCCGAAATCATTCTTTGCAAACATATACTGGACTCCAGTCCTTTTCTTTTTAGTAGAAATGGATATTTTTGTGAATAAATAATAAATAAGTTGCTCATTAAACTCAGTTTTCTTTTTGATGGAGGATTTACAACGTCTAGTCCCATGCATGGTTTGTTTAGGTACTCTGATGTGTCCTCCTGGTTTGGGAATAAGATTGTCCAGTTTGGCATTTCAAACATTAAGGATGTCAAATAGCTAAACCCAGGGTCTAATAATTTTATATAAATATTTATGGTTGGATTATGAAGTTGGATCTATTTCGGATGTTTGTACATGCTGTCACGCCCCGGATCCCGGATCCGTGACACGGCCGTGCCATTGCCGACATCCGTCCACAATGGCACGCAGCCTCAT
>JAOXJJ010000263.1:3891042-3902068 GCA_025769935.1 Phoenix roebelenii
TTAGCCTATTGGATGTCTTGGCCCAACATTCAAATATGGGCCCAAAAAGGAGTAATTGGGCCTAGTTGATTTTTGGGGCCAGGTATTACACATGCCAAGTCCAGGCACATCCTATCAATATTTCCGAAGCTGGTTCTATATTGCATTTCTTTCCAAGAAGACTCATGGTTTTAGTGCGAACCCAGCTGTATGGCATTCCTATAGTTGATTTACGTTGCAAATTTCAAAAATAAAAAAAATAAATCCTTTGGCCAATTAAAATCCACCATTAATTTATCCAATAAAGTTTACTGTTCATATGTAAGATTTCCTTTATAATTTATATATGAAGATTGAGGGACATACTGCAATCGAAAAGGATTTGATGAAACATTTTGTTAGATGAAGCTTAAAGGACGTATTTTGGAATAACTTTTCATGGGGAATATATGATGGTTGCACAATTGGAGAGCAGTCCAGATCTTAATCGCAAGTGCATGTTCATGAATAAAACAAATATTACGACTTTACGATCGATGCTAGAAAAAGTTGAGATTATTCTTGTAGTCATGGGCCTGCTGATAATGCTAAAAATAAAACAAAAATTTGTATAACACTTTTCTCTTTATCCAACCAATCAAATAAAAAGGCCATAGCCATGGCATAGCCAGTACCTTTTATTAAAGCATGATGTATAAGAGCTTGACTGAAGTCTACGTGGGATTATCCTAACGGAACAAAGTGAGCAATCTCATGCAAGCCCCCAACTTTGCCCTGGCTATTTGCAAGTCTGTTGGCATCTTGCAGAAAAGATGAGTCTTTCACTCTTTAAAGTATCCTCCTTTAACACATGCATGCTTACAAGGAAATGAGGAATTAATGGGTCTCGAGATGTCTTTCCAAAAGGTTCATTCCCATCTTTCCCGACCACAATATGAAAAGATGCCTTGAGTGACCAATAATCAAAAGAATTAGTGGAAAGCATTCTCTCCCATTAACTTCAAAGCCACCACCTTTTTTTTTTCACTCCCCTTGCTTGCTTCTTAAGCATGGCTTCCCTCCCCCTCCAAGAACATTTCTTACCACCACCTACAATTCTCATCTGAAGAGGAAAAGAGCATACCATCCTTCTTCCTTTGAATCTCAGGGAGGAGAGAGATCAGCATGACAACCGATTGGGGGCCTGTCATCGTGGCAGTGATACTTTTCATTCTCCTTTCTCCAGGCCTCTTGTTTCAGCTGCCAGCCAGGGCAAGAATAATAGAGTTTGGTAATATGTACACAAGTGGGATCTCAATTCTGGTTCACAGTATCATATTCTTTGCAATACTAACCATCCTGGTGATTGCAGTAGGCATTCATGTGCGTGCTGGCTGATCAAAGATGGTGAAAGTTTCATGTCTTTCCACTTTGGTTTTGGACTGCTTCCTGCCATTTCTCCCCTCAAAAAGGTTTCTTTGCTTTGCAACTGTATGTTGGTAGAGAGATTTGGTATTTTTATTCCATCTTCACATAAGATGCATCGATTTGGATTCACAGTTGTATACTGAATTATTGATGTCGTGCCATGGTTGGTGAATGAATGAACTAATCAAAACCATTTAGGGAGTCTATCTTCTAACACCGGATATTTAGGAAATCACTTTGTTTCATTTCAATTGTTTCTATCTAAATTTGTTATAGATTATATTGGCCGGTAATTTGGGTTACACGACCAGAATAACCTTCTCTGTAATGTATAACTCGGTTTTCTTGGGCTAGTAGGCCAGCCTAAAGTAAGTTAATTTCGATGACAAAATTATTTTAGCCCTAAAAAATTGGGCAGTACCGTATCCATCAAATTTGGTCGATGGCATATTGGTTCCTAAGTCTCTCCTACAATTCAAAGGCAGATCTAGTGATCTCTAAATGAATTCCTAATAGGTTCTCGAGGCCTTGAACCCCGAGCATAATATAGATATAAAAAATTGAATGTCCTAAAACCCAAGTTCGAGTTTGAATCTTGAGAGATGTATTCTCAAGTATTTGGCCTAAGTAATTTTTGAACTATCACTTCGAAATGATTGCAGTAGCAGCACCATCATTCTTAAAGCACATATAGTTTAGGAGTGAAACAATGTCATCTGGATTGTATTCAGAATGCTACCAGACATTGAAAAGCTTACCTCCTCCAGATGATACAACTTTTCAGATCCTTTCAAAAAAATTTCTCCATTGGCATTGATTTTCTTCGTAGAATCGATTTAACTCTTTTATAAATTTCACAAACATAGATTGTATTTGCCACAATCCAGGATCTCACTCAAACAATCTAACCGAAAGATGTTATTTGGATTTTCTGTCTCTATATAAGTATCCAAGATCTATCTAGTATATAGTTGATATGGAACTAAACACACGTTCGCACGGATCTTCACATACTCCCTTCATTTAAGCTCTAGCATCCTCGCCAAGCTAAGAGTCTAAATCCATTTAAATCTAATCATAAGAACCACGATTGGCCCGTGGTTAGCCTCCATAAATCTGTACTATAGTATCCTTTATTCCACATAGGTTATGGGCCGAGTATGCTCTGATACTATTTGTCACAGTCCAAGACCTCATCCAAAAAAGCTAGTCAGAAGATGTTATTTAAGTTCCTTAGCCCCGTACAAGCATCCAAGATCTACCTAATATATAGCCAATATAGAAGTAAATGTCTAATATGGAACTAAACACGTCTGCACGGTCCTCACAGTATCTAATACGATGAAAGTGTCAGTCTTTGACGTTGTACCAAATAACCTGGAATAAACTCTCATCTCTATCAAGATTTAAGGGATTATTGTATTTGGAAGATGGCTACTCAGACCGGTATTAGCTTATAATAGACCCCTACAGAATTTGTCACAGCTAGATCCTATTTGACCTATTATTCAAATGCATGATCTATGAACCCGAGTTCCATGTCCCAAATAGGTTATACAAAAGCCATGCTTTTTTGTAGCATATACATCTCTTATAAATGGACGCTAAAAACCTCAATCCTTTCAAATATGAGAGGAAGCCCAGCTATCATTGTAAAGTTCACAAACCTCTTCTAAGAACAGAAAATGGAAAGCTTCCTCTCCTAGTTTTTTTTTTATAATCATAACTAGTAAATCCCTTGGTGCTGCAGATCCTGACGCTGTTCTTTAGCACTTGCATGCGGGACAATTTACCTTCTTGTAACGGCTAATTTTGTGAAGGGTAATAGCCCAATAAAAGATCTAAAACCTAAGACAATAACATTAAAAGTGATATGGTCATCCTCCTCTTCGGTCCGCTCTCATCTATTATAGTATAAAACAGCAATGCTTGCGGAGGAATCTGTATTTTGAGTTATATCTTGGAATTATTAAAGCCTTTGTATCAGATGGCCACTGGACCCGCCGTTCTTGCCCAATCCGGCCGGAGTTGTGGATGAGGAAATTGGTTACACTTTCATAGGAAAATTTAAACATAGAAAAAGAGTTGAACCATCAATTCATGTTTTACACTCATGAATGGCATAAACCGATGTCTGCCTAGGTATAATTTAATTGATAATAATCTTATATAAATCATTAATTATTTTAAATATTATGATTTTTTTACCATAATATCTGTTGTGATGGATGTGTGATCAGATTCGTCCAACTCATGATCTATATATGTGGTAACCTACACACATTCGGAAATTCTTCAAGGCATTCTGGTCGAGGCTCCATAGCCGATCTTAAAATTGAGACGAGTCACCACAAAAGAAATAATATTTTTCGGGGCTTTTTAGAGTTTTTACCGACACTTATAAGCGTCGGTACTTTTCCTGCCAATGCTTTCAAAAGCGTGGCGAAAGCGTCGGACAGGTGGGGTGGGAGATTTTTCCGACGCATCTGGAAAGCATCGGCATTACCTGACTCTATACCGACGCTTTTTAAAAGCATCGGCAAAGGGCTTTTTTCTGACGCTTTTATGCGTCGGTATAGGATGTGCCTTTTGGGTACTACCGACGCTTAAAAGCGTCGGTATAGGCCTGACATTGCTGACGCTTAAAAGCCGTCGGTATATATCTGGTATTACCGACGCTTAAAAGCATCGGTATAGGTTGTGGCATTTGGTTATTACTGATGTTTAAAAACGTCGGTATAGGCGTGCCAGTTTACTTAAGCATCGGCAATAGTGATTTTTTTAAAAACAAATTTATAAAAATAAATTTTAATAATGTATACAATACTTTCCAGCACAACAAATACACCAACCTAAATCACATAAATAACAAAAGTCACAACACAGAAATTTTTTTATTAAAAAAATTCATATTATCATATTTGATTATATTGTACTTCAAAAATATAAAAAATATACATATCAAATTTCTAATAAACAATCTACAATGTATCAAGGGTTGACGACATCATCATTTTTACGAGTAGATGAAGTATCAGTAACCTACAACAAGAAAAAAAAAAGACACTTTAGAAACTAAGAATACAAAAGTCATTACGCTCGTACAAGAATATATTATAATTATGTAAAATATTTATATAGATTTAGTTATTTACCAGAGGGGCAAATCTCCGCAAAAAAGATAAAATATGGTCAAGCTGATCCTGCAAAGATTGTATCTTCAACTCTTGGCTTTGCTTCTACTCCGCCGTATCGGTACTATAACTCTGCCTCATCTCTTCTATCCTTGTCTCATATGACTGCTTTATCTGTGCTATCTCTTTCTTCATAGTACAAACCTCTGCAGTGCTGCATCTTGTCTAGCATCTTGGGTATATCTGCTTACTGCAGACAACTGAGTGAGGGTAACTCCAATGCCATAACCCCTCCCTCGATCATAATGTTCCGGGCACATAAATTTGGTATGGACCTAAGATTTGACGCGACTGGCCGCGTCGAATGATGTTGACTCCCCAACGCGCTCTGAAATAAGAGTTGTAGCTCTTTCCTATATCTCTCTCTAAAAAAAATGATCACGTTAATATTTAAAAAAAGTAAAACTAATAAAATTTTTTTGAACAAATCAAAAATGAATACATACAACTATATCTCTCGATTCGTTCCAAACAAAGCTGCCATCTCGGTGGGTGTGAGTCATCTTTAAAATTCTACCTCGCCAGGCTCCCTCCCATGCTCTTCTATCTACAAACACGAAAAGTATATTGACAAACTATATATCATGATATGTGCTATATGTTAATAGAGTTTCAAATAGTTTCAAAAGAACTTACGAATTCATTTCTATGTCTCGCATAACTTTTCGAGCCTGAAGTGTGAGGAACTGCTTGAGACGCTCATGCAGCTCTACCAATATTGGAATATGTCTACCAAAATAAAAGTACACAATAAAATATATTCAATGTATATATTTGCAATCCATATTAATAATAAAGATAATATAAGATATTGAAACAATATACGTGACATGTCCTCTTTTAGAAAACCAACAGTGAATTTGCCCCCTCCACTTCTGAGGGTATACATCAGGAAGACAAATACGAGCAACCTCCTCCTCTGTCATACCTTCGCACTTGTAGTCTATCTTCAACTTCGCCTTATATTCTTTCCATTTGCGGTTGAGGAACTTTTGCACCCAATCATGGCTCTTTGGATGGAATACAAACTTACCCTACAACAAGATACAAAATGTTATAATAATATTAAATCAAAAATTATGGTAGTAAGCAAATTAACATACAGGAGGTATCATATTAAAAAGAATAAATTTAATTCATTATCTGTATAAGTCTAAAAAGCTCAACCTTATACGAAGAAAGCATTTCATTTCACTTCGTATAGTTGAGCGGATACAGCTGATCCTTGCATGCAACCGATCCTAAAAAGCTTGATAGAAAACTTCCAGCTCTATTGATGGGCTGCCCTAATTCGTTGCATCGGATGATTATCTTCTCACCCTCACGAAGCTGCCACACATCCTTTGCTTGAGTAGGTCCCCGTCTCGTTCTCACCGTCCCTTATCCATCTATTAAAATTAAATAGAATATGCCTTAAAAAATTGAAGACAAATATGAACATAAAATATGAACTTTCGAATTACCCTGGATCCAGAGCTCATCCATAACAACATCCTCCCCTGGGCAATCAGCAGGAGGCTCGCGCTGAGATCCAGACTCATGCTGCTGATACTCACATGGCTGCTGGGACTACAGAAACTGATCAGAAGAAGATCCCACCTAAGAATGTTGGAACTTCACGTCTCTAAATCGTTTCCCACAGGGCATATTGCTACCTGGTATCCACAAAATAGAATCAATATTAGTTAAATGATAAATTTATACTAAATGAATTACTAATAAAAGAGAACACAATAATTTATTCAACATATACATCATAAATTTTACTTACTATTAAGAAACTACATTCTCATTCAACATCCGTCCTAAGCAAACTCGTTGGCGCATTTACTTCATCAGTTGGCACAACATTATAAGACATACACTGAGTATAAGTATCATCGTCCTCCTCTTCCAACCCTTTTTCCATATCATACAAGTCCCTAAGTTTTGTCTTAATAACAAGAGACCAATTTTTATCTTTTGAGTCTTGTACCAAAAATACTTATCATGCTTGAGATGAAAAAATAAATGGATCATCTTTCAATAACACACCAATATGTATCAACCCTGAAAAATTTACAAATATGAATTCATTTATGTCTTGCCTCAAATCTCTAAGTGAGTTTATATCCACCCAATCACATCGAAATAATACTACCTTAAACTTTCCATAATAATCCAGCTCATAAATATCTGTTAGAGCACCATAATAGTTTTTTCCGTTCGCCTCAACCATAACCCTACTATTTTGGATTTTTTTAAATTTCTCACGCTCTTTAGTATGAAATTTAAAACCATTTATAATCGATCCATCATATCTATTGACAATATCATTCGGACCTCGAGCAATGACTATTAACTTCTCAGAATAATTTCTCTCCATCATCATTGGTACCTAAAAAGAATTATAGAAGTCATGATTAATTTTTCTCTATAAAAATTAAAAAAAAAACTTAATATATTAGACATCTAACCTATTTGAAAAACCATTCTGAAAATAACTCAACCAACCATCATTGTTCAATCCTTGGTGTAAGACGAATGTTATAGTTGAGACTTTATTGAGCTATTAAAAATTCTTTGCACGATTAAAAAATCTTTAATTAAGTACCAATATTATATTCTCCTAATATGACAATAAATTAAGATTTTAATTAACTATACTAACCTGTGAGACTCAGATATTATATCACTATGAAGTAAGACATAGCGATGTGTCTGTGCCAACGATTTTTGATCAAGAACAATACTTTCAACTTTTTCCAAAACTCTTCCACCAGATGAGAACTTGTAAACATCTGCATTCTCTTTGATATCATAATTTCCTTCAGGTCGATTGAAAACTATATCAACACCTTCAAGATATTTCGAACAAAATGTCAAATACTCTTCAGCAATATATCCTTCAGCAATCGAGCCCTCGAGATAGGCTTGATTGTGTACATAATCTTGTAAGCGCACAAGAAACCTTCAACAATAAATTTTTAAAATAAATATCAAAATTAAACTAATTATTAAATATGGACATTAGAGTTTAGAAAAATTACCTTTCAATAGGATACATCCATCGGTAGTGAACTGGTCCACCAAGTTTAGCTTCCACTGCTAAATGAATGAGTAGATGAACCATAATAGTGAAAAACTCAAGAGGAAAGATCTTTTTCATATGGCATAATGTAAGTGCAATATCAAACTCCAATTGATCAAGCTCCTTAGGATCGAGAACTTTGGAACATAATGCCTTAAAGAATGATGACAACTGAGAAACAATTACGAAAACTTGTTTCGGCGTTGACGATCTTAAAGCCAATGGAAAGATATCTTGCATCAAAATGTGACAATCGTGACTTTTAAGATTTGAAAGTTTTCGCTCTTTAAGATTTACGCATCGTGAAATATTCGATGAGTACTCATCAGGAACCTACATATTTTTCAAAATCATTAGAAAAAGATCTTTATCTTGAGTAGACATTATATAACATGCAGGAGGTGTATAAAATTTATCATTGGCAAGCTCTTTCGGATCAAACTGATCTTGTCTTATGCCCATATCTTTCAAATCAAGATGCGCTTTCAAGTTATCTTTGGTCTTTCCATCAAGATTTAACAATATTCCAATCAGGTTATCACCAATGTTTTTCTCTATATGCATCACATTAAGGTAATGTCGAAGAAGATCATACTCCCAATAAGGTAAATCAAAGAAAATGTTCTTTTTTTTCATAGTTGTTTCTGTGTAGATGTTGCCATTGAGTCATCATCATTTTTCTGACCATATACGTTGTCTTCATTCTCAAAAAAGTTGTCAGCATCCTCAGCAACCTCTACTATTAATCCTTTATTCATTGTGCTGCCAACATGCTCCCTTTTCCTCTTTTTTGAATATTTGGAGACCTTACCTGATATATAATTGGTGCAATGCATTTGTCTAAAGATTTCAATTTCAGTTGGTGGAATAGGGACAGATCGCAACTCTATGGTACCATCGAATAAGTCTTTCTAAAATCGAAATGGATGGTTTACTTTTAATCATCGACAATGGCCCATATAACTGAACTTTCTTTATATTTTAACCAATAAGAATGGATTGAATCTCCACAAGAAGGACATGCAATACGCCCCTTAGTACTCCAACCGGATAAATTAGCATATGTAGAAAAAAATATTGATGGTCCAAATATTGCATGCAATTTGAAATTTTGGCCAGCGAAAGCATCAAATGCATCAATACCCTCCCATAATTATTTCAAACTATTAGATGCTGTAGAAAAATATCAATATCATTACCTGGGCCCTTGTCACCTGAAATAACTATTGATAGAATTACTGAAGACTGTTTCATACACATCCATGGTGGCAAATTATATGGAATCAAAACAACTGGCCAAGTGTTGTATGTTGAGCTTATCGTTCGAAATAGATTAAACCCATCAGTAGCTAAACCTAGCCTAACACTGCGAATATCAGAAGCAAATTTGAGATGCCTATCATCAAATGCTTTCCATACGAGACTATCCGTTGGGTGTCCTAACATTCCATCCTTTGTACGGCCTTCGTCATGCCATCTCATCAAGGAAGCTGTTTTTGGTAATGCAAAAAATTCTTTTCAATCTTAGTATAAGAGGAAAATATCTCAAAATTTTAGCCGATTTTTTCTTAGTCGGTGCAACATCCACTTCAATCAACGAATCATTCTCGTCTTCTTTATATTTTTCCTATCATGGAGTTCCATATATTCGGCACGACTCTTAGTTGATATTTTTACCGCGATATAAAATGCAGTCATTCGGACAACTATGTATCTTTTTGTATCCAAGATCCAATTCTTTTATTAGTTTTTTGGCTTCATATGAAGATGATGGCAAAGTAACACTTTCCGAAAATGCATCATTTAATAATTGAAGAAGCATAATAAAAGTCTTGCTGAACCACCTATTCAAATATTTCAAATGTAATAAATGCAGAACAAAAGAAATCTTCTTAAAATCCTTACAACCTGGATACAGTTCTTGATCACAATCTTTCACCATGTTATCATAATGAGCTGTGTCATCAGAATGTATAGATTTCTCAACATGTATGGACTGATTAATAGTTGTATGCGTACCAGCTATTACGGCTGCTTCTTGTTCTCTACTGAAATCTGTTAAATTTCTAATGCTATGTCTAAAAGCATCTCTAAGTAAGCCCTTTATATCATCTTCTGCTACAAAATTTCGTTCCGTGTTGCTAGATCCAAAATTGAAGGTGTGTTCTAAATAGGAAGATTGGATATATGGAGACGGCAATATGAACTCTCCATGAAGTACCTATTCAGTATAATCCTTTAGAAAACCATTCCACACCAAGTGTTCTTCAACAATTTTTGGATCAAGAGTAGATCTGTTTACATATTTTGACATGGACATAAAATCTTCCCGTTCATATTAGATTTCTCAAAAACAAACTTAATAAAATTTTAAACTCCATCCAAATATTTAGTACTAGATCTCAACTTATTTATCTAACTTTTGTCCATTCTATTAGAATGTCAATTGAACTGCAATTTATATAAAAAAGATAAACAAAATTACGGTATAAAGAAAAATCAGACTGCTGTGATGTTATTACACTGATAACTAAGTTTGACTGAGTCAAATCAACAAATATCTTTATCATCTGCAATCTAAAACAGCAAGCTAGTTAAGGTCATGGTAGGACTTGTGCTTGTGGTTGTATTACAATGAGCAGACCTCAACGTGAAGGCAGGGCAAGCTTTTGCCACCATAACCCATGACCGGCCGCAATCTATGGCTGACTCGTTCTCGCTGGATCGGAGGTCATCCCCCCTTGTGCCCTCCTCGGTTTGGTAAAGAAAAAAGAAAAAAAAGTCTACTCACAAGACAACTTAAAAAGACCGATACTCATTTCTTTTGTCTTTTTACTGAAACAAAAAAAAGGAAGGAACAAGCCCACCCCTTCGTAACAACTTCTACTAGATCCCCACCCCGCCAGAAGAATGTTCAATGCAAGCAAAAATGACCGTATATTAGCCATGCCGGCCGATTTTACTCATACCCTCTCAACCCGTAGGTCCGGCTCGTTATCTCTCTGGGTTCCGACACGGTTACTCTCTATGCGAGTATGTCACACTTAGCACCACCGAGGCAACCAAAGGACCAATAAGCCCTTCCAGACCACGTGTCTGATCTAGGAACATTCGATTTGCATAATTTAATCGATGTCCGTGCATTTCGAACTCGAAACTATTTGGTTGGAAGTAAGATTCAGTTCCACTGAGCTACCACCTCAATGGCCATTGATGCTCATTTCTCGAAGACAGCTTTTTGTAAGATTTTCAGCTTAAAGTTTTTCAACTGTTTGTAAGGATGGCATTGACATGTAAGGCAGCTTTAAGGCACCGCTACTCATTTCTCCCGAGGCAGTTTATGTGTTCCATCTTCCGCCTACAAGCTTTATATATA
>JAOXJJ010000263.1:3914905-3947725 GCA_025769935.1 Phoenix roebelenii
TCCCCCCTCCCCCACCGCCGCCACCGGCCCCCATCCCGGCAGCACCATCCACCTCCCCCATCCCCTCTCCGCCGCTTTTTAGCGTCGGATTTTAGATTGCAGGACGCTTTTTAGCGGCCTGGGCGATGGGGGAGCTGCCCGAATACATCGATATCACAGGCAGGGTAGTTGGCTGTGAGCTCGGCGGCGAGCTAGGCGGCGGCGGTCTGGGCGTGCCATCCTTGAAGAGCGCAGAGCATAGTCGGAGTCGGCGACAGAGGAGCTATTCTCATATCTTTCGCTCCTGAGTCGCTTCCTTTCTTTCTCCTTTTATTCCGATCGATCTGCCGATGTCGGACTAACTCGATGGCCGTCTATCCGCGGCCTCTTTCTTGACCTCTCCTTCCTTCGCCGGAATCCGACGGGCCAAAAAAGTGGGAGGAGGGAATTTGGCTTCCGAGGACGCTTATAAGCGTTGTCGGAAGCCAATTACCCACTGGACATTTCTCGAAGACAGTTTTCTTCTTCTTCTTCGTCGATGCTTGCCCGCGCCGTTGAGGAGCTGGAGGAGCCGCTCCTAGCCCCGACCCCCAACCGCCTCTCGATGTCCAGATTGCTCGCCGTTGAGGAGCTGGAGGAGCTGGAGGAGGGAATTTCGCCTCCTTTTGGACCGCTGAGGAGGTCGACATCTTCGCCAACCTCCCCACCCTCACCCCCGATGAGCGCCACTTCACCTCTCCCGTCCTCGCCTCCGACGGCATCGTCCTCGAGAACTTCATGTCTGACGTCTAGATTGCCCCTCGTCAACTTTCGAGTTCCGACGCTACAGGCAACCGTCGAAAATATTTTACGATCTAGCAATTTTTGCCGACGCTTTTTGTTAGCGTCGGCAAATAAGAGTCGGGAATTTGTCATTTTTACGTAGTGCTAATTACCTAGTGTGCCTTTTTTCGAAACTTTGCATACATCTATAACTAATCTGATATCATGTTATATCAATATTCTAATGTTGCATGTTACTTCTTGCAAAAGGAAATTTTTCTAAGTGGTTGCCTTAAAGCTATTTAACTGTCTACACTCCATCTTTAATTCTCCAGAAAAAAGAATGATAAAAAAACAAAATCTTGTTATTAATCTTCTCCTGCTAGGGCAGATCTGCCTAAGTAATGCTTGGATGTCTTATAATTGTATTTCCTCTATTGATGACTACTGGATTGCAGTGGTGCTCAAGATCCTTCTCATGAAAAGTTGTATAAATTTTCAAACTGATGTTTTGATGAATTCTTTGCTCTGTAAGACCGAGTACTTTGCTATATGCATGGAATTCTAGAATTATAGATAAGAATAACGGACGCAAGCTACAGAGCGACCATGAATCAAACTGTCTCTTGTCATTACCACTTTGAAAATAATTTTAAGAAGTAAACTATCACCAGTTTCTTATCCACCACCATTTTCACAAAAGAAAATGAAAAAGGGGGAAAAATCCACGATGCTCAAACAAATATAAAGTAACAGAAAGGGTGAATTTAATTGCTAAGATTGCGCACAAACCGCCTAAATGATAGAAGGATAAGAGCAACATCCAGAAGACAACCACCAGTGCTATATGGTTTTTATAAAAAGATAACTGAGTGTTCATCGAATGATAAATTTCAGGCATATAAGCCCGTACTAAAATTCTACACACAAGTAAAATGGATGAATTATCACAGAGTTTTTCGATATTGGTTTATTGAGGAAACCAAGTGCAACAAAGTATTTCAGTAGTACTGAAGAGATTTATGCAAGTTTAAAGTGATTTCATATTCAACTCAGTGTCTTATTATGTTCAAACCTTAATATCATATTCTATATTTGTGAAGGGCGGCATGGGCCTGGTCCATTTGACCGGCCCAAGCTTGGCCCAAGGGGGGCGAATGCATATTAGCTAGGAGCCCCCCATCACCGTCGAGTGTCACGGCCCTCTCTCCCTCTTTAGTCTTTTCTCCCTTCAAAGTCACGGCATCCCATCACTATGCTCGCCGGAAAATGGGGCAGCCGGACGTCGTCGAAGTCGAAGTAATGACCTAGACTTCTTCCCCTTTCCTTCTTCTTCTTCCCATGACTAGGATTCATGGCCTTCAGCCTAGAATTCGGCCGAAAACCTCTCGGGGAAAAGGATCTTCTGATTTACTTTGTTTCTGCCTTCTTTTCCCTTTTTCCGACCACCACCGCCGGTGGCGTTCGTCGTCGAAGTCCTCTTCCCCTTCTCTGCATCAACCTCCGGCCGAAGTTGGAGCCCTAGCAGTCGACGAGCAGCCTAGGATCCGACAATGATCGAGCTAAGTCCCTACCCCAGTTCGGCCCTATATTGGGCCGATTTCAGCCGGCGGCCGCTCTATACTGCCCCTTATCAACGCTTGCTATGTCGTTGCCGGACCACAACCACGGTAGCCACCGGTCTACCCTCTTTCTTCATTCTATGTTTTGCCGAGAAAGAAAAAGAAAGAAAGAAGAGATGGAGAAAGAAGGAAGAGGAGAAAAAGAGAGCCATCACTCTTTTGTTTCTCTATCTCTTATTTTCTCTCTCTTTTTTCTCTCCCATCTCCCTATTTTTCTCTCTAAACAAAATCTATGGATCCTAGGGTCCATCCATACATACTTAAGTTGACCCGCAAAGAAGCCCTAAACTACCCTAGTATGACCGATCATCCTATCCTATTGAATGTCCCTAAAAATTCTATTGATGGACCATGTTAATTAATCTTGATCCTAATTGTATTCTATTTATTGAGCAAATCGTCTAAATCTGACCCACACGAAACCACCGTACGCTTGGTCAAATCTTCTCGAATTATTTTATTAAAATTATCGAATAGGAATGAAAATACAAAAATAGTATTAAATATTGATGATAGCTTATTTTCTTAAAATGAAAGATCAAGCATACGATATTATGAAACTCAGAATTTATTATAAAATAAGAATTACTATTAAGCACTATTTATTAACTATGAACTCTATATTTATGAAATTTGTATTTTTGTTATGAAAAGAATAATTTCATGATTATTCTATTACTAAATGCTTATTTGTGGACCATGAATTCTATAAAGTCTTTTAGTTTTTTATTCATGTATGAGTCAAGAAAATATGATTTAAGAACATATGACTCAAGAAAATTTGTTTTAAGAACTACGGCAAAAAGACTTTCAGATAATTATGTATGGCTTCAGAAAGTAGGGTAGGTCAATATTTAGTTTCATATGACTCTATCAGCAGATAATAGTAATTGGCATATGGGTTTGCCAGCGGATAATAGTAGTTGGCATACGATTCTGCCGGTAGGTAATAGTAGTTGGCATACGATTCTGCCGGTAGGTAATAGTAGTTGGCATAAAACCATGTCAATGGATAATAGTAATTAGCATATAACCCTACCAACGAGTAATAGTCGTTGGTGTCTGTTGATTACGACCTTGTCACCGATATAATAGTAACCTTAGCATTTAGTTTGAAAGAAGTAATTTGATCAATGATATGATTAAATAGTAAATGATTTATTATTTTATTTATGCTATATAATTGGAACCATACTTATGACATATTGATGATATTAAATGCATGATTAACTTTATGACTTACTTTATCTTATGATACTATGAGATATTATATCTTGCAATAATTATTGTTTTCACTTTATGATGTATCGATTCATGAAAAAAAACTTACTTGATCCAATAAGGTAGTAAAAGGTTACTTACTGAGCCATGTCACTCATAAATCTCTATTTTTATTTTTTTTCTTTTCAGGCGAATAGAATCAGTAGGGATGAAGGATAGTCCAGACTTGAAGTTCGTGCCAGCAAACTTGGCGGTCTATATAGCAAAACTTTAGTTCTTCAGTTAATTATGAATTTGTAGTTTAGTAATTTTCTAAATTTTGAGAATTATGAGTTTGGCATTTATGTTTGGATTTAGAAGCTTTGAACCAATAATGGTTGTATTTAATGGATAATAAAATTAAATTTTTATTTATTCTATTTTGTTTGAGATGAATTTGGAAGCTAAAGAAAATATTTGACTTTGCATTATCATGAGTTGTATTTCGTGGTAACATGGCGATATCAAGTTCCAGATCTGAGTCGTGGCAATATTGGTACTTAATCTCATTGGTCACCTCTCTGTCACAGCAACCAGATATTTTACATTTGAGCCTCGGATAGTGCATCTCTAAATATTTGAAACTAGATAACTAAAATTTGCATGGATCTCCCTCTTCTTTCAAAAAAATTTTAACATCATATTCTAGTCCCAACAAATTTGTGCTCCTCTTAGATTTTCGCTAGCAGAAGTCATTCCATAGGTTGTTAAATTTGTACATTTGCAATTTAACAAATATATATTGATAACATAAAATTTTTTAGCAGACCATTGCCATACTCAAGAAGACGACAATTCTTAGTACGAAATGCGGAAAAAACCAACAAGCAGCCGCAAAAAGATTGCCGGAATAACTCTTTTATTGGTGTTGAATACATCATTGAAAGCTACAACTGATTGGAAGACATGGAAGCGAGCAAGAAGATATCAGAGATGAAAATATTTGAAATCATTTTGACCAAGTCTTTCGATTCAAGCTCAATATCCAGTTAGTGTATCAAGAGTACTGGACTCAAAATCCATTCAATGTCTAGTGTATAGATAAGCCAATTGCTATCAGACAAATTCATCCAAACATGACATGAGAGCAGCAATAAATTACTTTTTTTGAAAGAATGAGAGCAGCAACAAATTTTATGCAGACGATCTTTCCATTATTCAGTTACACAACACTGCAGCATTAGGAAACAAAGAGAGACCAAAACTCTTAAAAACACTAGTAACAACATGACACTGAACTAAGAGGAACCATAGAGGATACAACACCAAAATGAGATTTTGGAGAAAATACACTGAACTAAGAACACCCATTTGAGAAACAGCTCCAAGATGGGATTTTTTTTTTAGAGAGGAGGGATAATTAGGAGCCTAGATACATGTGGATGCCGATGGCGAGGAGGAAGATGGCAACAAGAGCGAAGAAGATGATGGCATGGACTAGAATAGAGATTCCACTGGTCTGGAAGTTGCCAAACTCCACTATTCTGTTTTTCCCTGGGATCTGGAATAGGAGTCCTGGTGAGAGAAGAATGAAGAGCACCGCCGCTATGAACACTGGCCCCCAGTCCGACATCTCTTTGTTCTCCGAGAGATCTCTAGCTCTGTCTCTCTTTCTCTGTTTCAATGGTGCTCTGCTTCTCTCCACACATACTTTACTTCCTTGAGGTGGTGATGCTATCTATATATATATATATATATATATATATATATATATACATGGGACTTCTTGGCTAAAGTTGGGAGAAATGGAAGGTGAGGAGTGATGTGGAAAGTGACTTAGGGCTTATTTGGTTCGTGGGAAGCAATTTTCTTCTTAGGAATATGATTCCTGAAAAGCAGATTTCTAGGAAGAGGATGCCTGGGAAAGTGCTTTTGGTATGTTTGGTTGACCATGAAAAAGTGAGATTTTCAGAGTGCTTATGTTTGGTTGACTATCCACTTTCTTGAAAAAATTATGTATAATTCCTATTATACTTCTAATAAAAATTAGGTATTTGATGTCTCTTTAATGCTGAATGGTCTTTTGGGGAAAAAATAAAA
Organism: Phoenix roebelenii; assembly: GCA_025769935.1. NCBI lineage: Eukaryota > Viridiplantae > Streptophyta > Magnoliopsida > Arecales > Arecaceae > Phoenix > Phoenix roebelenii. The sequence goes on from JAOXJJ010000263.1 coordinate 3,920,569, forward strand.
ATAGAGTAATTCGCGGTTCATGAGAAAGTAATTTTTCCTTGTTTCTCATGGAAAAGACTTTTCCATAAAATGTGGGAATCATATATCTATGAAAATATGACTTTTCATTCTCTCTTTTGAAAACTCCAACCATACAAGAAGCATCTTATTATTTTTTCGCTGACCATACTTTCTCTCTCTTTTTTTTTTCCCGCGAACCAATCGTGCCCTTGAGGTAAAGGGAATCAAGGCAGTTGACAAAGATCCAAAACCCCACCAATGCAGCTACCAGTCACACCACTTCCACCACTAAAAAACTTTATTTCCTCATCTTTACAACCTTCTTGTCTTCTTGTAATTGTAGGGAGACATGGATTTGAATGTTTGGTGAGAGGGCTCCTTCATGGCTTTGGGTCCACAAGGGTGAATGGAGGGGTCCATATGAGACTGGCTAATTAAAGGCCATTTGTGACACCCAATAGCTGTGATTGCTTCCACTCGAATGCACCACGTTTGTCACATCCAACAATGCATTGATCTTGCTAGGAGTTAAAAGTAGCAAAATAATTGAGTTCCAATCCTCTCCACTTTGTACGAGTTTGGAAGGCAGGAGTTTGAAAGGTTTCAACAGTTCAATTATTGACCATCCTCCATGCAACAAACAGCTCAATGTTCGGTGATTTAATTAACAGGATCAGTAGTTACGTAAGGATTATATAATGCATTGTTCAATTACCTACCATTGATTGATATATTAAACAACATGATTTAGCATCTTGGAAACGTCATCCAAATATATTTTCTCAGGTCTAGAACTTTTGCATTGCTTCATTTGTTTGGTGGCCTGTCAATTGCTTGTCGCCACATTAAGAAATTATATTCAAAGATATTTCTAAGTTGATGCTTCGCCTTCTCATTTAAATAAGTAAGATGCCAGCTGGGCTCTCTTGATGGCTGCACTAAGGTCTTTGGACTCAATGGTTTTATTAACATGGTATTTTGACATTAAGAACTAAGAAAGTCTTGTAAGTTTGGAGTTTGGATCTTCATGGTGCGTGCTTTGCACCGCAGCGCTAATCTCAAAGATGTATGACTGTCACCAATTTTTCAGGCCACCATATTTAGCACGCCCATCTCGGAGATGGACGGCTGTCTTCCACCTTGGCGATGCGTCACCTATCCAAATATATACCTTTCTCAATAAATGCGCCGCAATCCTAACTCATAAGTTCATCATTCAATGTTCGATTAAACTTCCCATACCTCCAACATTTTGGCTTTGGCAATCCAAGTGCATGCAAATGCACCTATTTTGCATGATAATTTGCTCTGCGTTGGAACCAGGGTACTTTCAACCACGTAGAACCACAATGGTTGGTCTAAAATTTACATACTACAGCATGATTTAAGCCCCATTTAGAAAAGCTTTTGATGGGCCAAAAAGCACTTTTGGAAGCTCCATGATAAAATATAATAATTACACAGGATGTTCCTTTAATAATTGTTTAACCAATTTTATCACCTAGCTAAAAAATTTATTATATTATGAAAAATTAATTTACACTAATAATTATAATATTTTATATCTTTTTTATTGTATTATACTATAAATATAATATTATATTACATTAAATCATAATGCATTGATATGTTATGTTAAATAATTTAATATTATATTAAATTATTATGCTATAGTATACATATTATATTATTATATTATAATAATATTATATTGCATTATAGTAATATTATATTATATCATATATTTATGTATTAATACATATTATATTTTATTATGCTCTGTTGTATAATACTATATAATGTCCTTTATGGTCATTTTATCATACCAAAAATATTTTATCAGTCTATTTACCAAACATATGTTAAAGTGGAAATATAATTACCAAACTAACAACTTTTTATAAAAGCTCTACTTTCAAAACTCTACTACCAACAACTCTCACAAACAGGGCCTTATTGAGGCGCGAGCAGCACTCATCGAAGCCTTATTGTAGGAGTTTATGAACTTGGTTTGGACCTGACCTGGTTGCCGACTCATGGCGTCATACATAGAGAACGTGCTTCGCGCATGGTAGATATAGATTCAAGTGCTAGAAAACTTTTGGAATCCACAGCCATCATGGTAGTGTGGGAAAAAATCCTTTTCAAATCATTGAATATTTCTATGGACTTGGATATTGTGCATATATTCCTAATCTATCATCACAGAACTATTGATATTACATCAAATACATTCGCATGTACAATAGCAAAAATTTGATCTTATTTTGCGTTGTTATCTGGAAGGGCCAACAAAGCAGACTGCAGCAGGCTTACCAACTTAACTCTTAGACTTGAAACTGCATACACAAAGGACCCGCATGAATCCAACTCTTCGAAACCAACCTCACCACCACCTCGTGCCTGTGCTTGGAGGAACTGTCCTTCCAAATACCTTCTTAGACTCGCCTCGACAACATCAATAAGGCCGAGGGATGCATGGGTGTGCATCCACTGGGAAATGATAAACCCAGCCAGCACAGGTTGTCCAGCGGCGACGAGGTCGGATATGAAACATGGCAACAGAACCCTTGCAAATAGCAATGAGCTATTCTGGTGTGGCCTGCTTCCATCACCCTTGCTAAATTTAAGCATATCTTCCTGGCAAATCCGAGCAAGATGGCCCATCGAAAAGCAGATGTGAGACAGCACTTTGGAATAGGATGGATCGGCGGCAATCTGATGTAGGGCTCCGGATGATACTAGAAGTGCTAGAAGCTCATAATCATTTGCATTTGATGCACTGGAAATGCTTCCTTCTCTAAGTTTAGCCTCCACAGATCGTAAGCATTGAGAATGAAGGTCCTCATAAGGGAGCAGCAGAAGCATTTTCAGAGCCATGAAGCAGTCAACACCAACCACAAGCTGAAACATGCTTCGGGCCTCATCTTCATTTAGCAATGTACTATCAGTCACCGATGATGATTGTGCCAGCAATTCCAACACGACACCGGGTTTGGAAAGTTCAATGAACCTTCTAATGATCACCATCCAACAAGTGTGAAGGGGACGAACGATGATACAACCATTTTGTTTTCCATCCATATTGACCAACTCTTCTGGAAGATTTTCCCAGCCCTCATCCCAATCATCACTGCTCCAGTTGGTGGATTCCTTAGGTGATTCATTGCTCATTTCCTTCTCTATTCTCGCAGAAAATAACTCTTCCCATTCCTCTAAAACAGCTCGCAAAACATGTAGATTTTCTGCAGAATCGACACTCTTAGATAAGCGTAAGAAACAAGACACTGCTGCATCAATGGTCATTAGATCCTCTGGAGTGACCTTAATATTTGGGGAAATTGCTGCAGCCACCTGCGATGATTTAAGGGCAACTAAGGTACTTGTAATACTGTTAGACACGTCAACTCCCTCTGCAGCCACATCAGTCTTCATGCAGCCAGACTCATCCCATTCTTCCCATGGCTCGACCTCTGAAACAAGTTCAGCGGGAAGGCTTCTGAGATTTCTTCCTGTGATTGATTGCATCAACTGCAAAGCATACACCCGTCTGTTACTTTCCAGCTGCAAGTTATCTGATAATCCACTCAGTTTTCCCCACACTTTAGATCTGATCATCATAAGATCTTCGTTGTGGTTACCTGCCAACTTGCTCAGAGAGGACAGCAGATGATGCAAGTTTTGGTGCTCATTGGAACTCCTTAAATCTGATAAAAATGTATCCATCAAATTGATGTAGAGATCTTGAAGATCCTGACCTTTGCTGTCCAAACTTGAGACTGCTGGATGTGGTTCTGCTTTAGAATATGCTTCAGCAATTGATCTAAAAGCACACCCCGAAAAAACCATGGCTTTGCAAAAAGGTAAGATGTCTGAAGTCAAACCACCCACAAGGCCAAATTTAACATAGTTGGAGACAATACTCCATCCTTGATCGGCAGATACCTCATTTTCCATCACAAATATTTTAAAAACTTTCAGACATCTTAACAGATTCTTCAGATCACAACGGAGAGGCTTTTCTGGAAAGTCTTCAGCAGTCAATTTAACTGGAATATCTTCAGCCATTCTGATCCAAAAAGTTAAAAGCACAATCAGACAATCCTTCCATGCAGGTTCATCTGGCAGGCTCCTTGAAAAATTACAAGGAAAACATAGTGTGCAGTATGTCCCAATAATGTATGATATATTTGCTTTTGACAGAGCTCTGACATATTTCTTGCAGCTGTCATAATTCAGCTCATTCACTTCTATAAGGGCTTGCAACTCATCAGCATTTATGCTATTTGACCTTGCTTCGTTTCGGCCTTCTAAAAATGCCAATTGGCCTAGAACATGATGCTTGTAAACACCCTCCCAAGATATGAGACCCTTGGCTTGTGAATCATCATATAGACTAACAAGGGACCGCACTGTATCTGCTAGAGATTCCACAGTAGATTCATGGATGTTATTGCAGACTTCTTCATTGAAATGCTCAAAATTTAAATCATCCAGTCCAGCAATATTTTTGAAGTTCAGTCCATTGATGAAAGATATTCTCTGGCATTCATGTTCAAGAACTTTATAAAATTGAAATGGCTCGAGGATGTGCATATGTCCTTGTTCCAAGTATGTCACCAATGCCGGATCTTCAGTTCTCCTCAAACGCAAGAAGCAGGCTGAGAGTATATTATAGATGTAGGAAAGCCGTTGCTTGTTATGCCCATCAATTTCTGGGTAGACAATGGAGAAGATCATATCAATGACTCCTGTAGCACATTTGACTATGTCCTCTCTAAATTCTGAAACTTCAGCAAGAATATCATCATTTCCCCAATGTTCAGATACTAGAGCACAGCCAAAGAATCGTAGTAGCACCTACAAAAGAGCAACAATAAGGAGCATGCTCATCTGATATGTCAAATAACAGAACATTGTATACATCAGGCAGGTTGGTGGGCATATGCACATCTACTACTATATATCCAGAACAACCGTCACTCATTCAGCACACTATCATTTGAAATCTCGCATCATTGAGTGGTTATTAAGAAACAGGAGTTGAGAAGTAGAAGCTTTCCATCTAGTTCAAATAAACAAAAAACAGACAGTCTGGGATATCCCAAGAAATAATAAAAAAGGTAAAGTACCTTAACTTCAGGATTCTGCTAAGGTTTCCCAAAAAGAACAGCCATATAGAAAGGAAAAAAAGATAGATCTCAGGAAAAAAAAATCTCAAAAAATATGTAGACTATGTGGTTGAGATCACAATGGTCTACTTCTACTTCACTTTTTTTTTTCAGTCTCTTATTTCTTTCGAAAAACTCAGACTCCCGCTTCCAATTAAAGAAGAAAACTGTATTAGAAAAAAAGAAAATATATATCTCAAAAAATTAGAAATTCGAAGTCACTCACAACCAATCACATGCATTGCACATGTCAAGATCTAGTAGAGAGATCGAGGAAGGGGGAAAGTGGCAAGGCAAGTGTCTATGCGTGCACGCACGCATGAGCATAAGCGCATGTTATGCCTGCATGCATGTGTGAGTGAAATAGAGAGAGAGAGAGGGGACAGAGAGAGAGAGAGAGAGAGACCTCGGTACGATTCAAGCCATAGGTATCAGCCAACTTAACTGCTTCTTTAAGAATATGTTTCTTCTCCATCTTTACTGAATCAATGAAGGAGAAAACAACATTCTTGATGTAATCGGCGTCCCCTGATAAAAAGCGGGCAGTTTCTATTTCAGGAATGATTTGCTCCAGTGCCCTTGCTTGATCAGCAAGCTGTTTCTGCTCTTCTAACTTTGTTTTCCACTCTCTCCAGAATGTGGATTGCACTTTATCAATCTGGTCTATTTCATCTGATTAGACATAACAAAGGGAGAGAAAAAACTTAAATTAATGAATTATGAATTTCAAAGCACAGACACTTTCAAGACAAAGAAGAAACATGAGGTTTTGTTAATGGTGTGCTCTGTTTTGTCTTCCATTATTGGATATGCATGAGAGTCTCTATATGCAATTGAAAGGTCAAATTTCTCTGTTTAGCAAGCATTTTGCTAAAAATTACAGACATTTATGGGTTCCATGTAAAAATTGTTGTGTTAAATTATAAAAAACTTTTTTATTAGTGTCACCATTCACTGCCTCTTTTGATTGTTTTCCGATGGCAACTCAGATATCTCCCTGCCCAATCACAATGCACTCAATGTTTTAAATAAATTGTTTACATTAAGTTTATGCAATTCTTTTCAGCACAGGTCTTGATAGCAAGGATCTCTAGTAATTGTAAGTAAACTACCTGAACTAAATGATGCATGCTTTTCATGGAATTTGTTCAGCAACATCTTCCTTCTCTGATTAGGATTAGAGCATTCTTTCTGAGAGTTGTTCAGTGAACTATATGCCATCCCCATATTCATGATGCTGTAAATTTCTTGATATGCTTCTCTTCTTTTCAGTTGTTCCTCTATTATTTCCACTCCATGGAAAGCATCCACGAGATTTAACAAAAATGAGCACCCAAGAACATCATCTACTTCAGTGACAGGAGGTTCCATGATGGACTTTGCAAGAGATGCAATCAGATCATCACTTGGCACAATACCATTGCTGGCCAACCAATAGAGGATACTGACCAAAACTTGCATTCGTATGGAAATGTTATGCTTTCTAAAAGAAGTTTTTGTGCCAGGAATTGTTTTTTTACAGTATTCTTCTTTACCACATAACTCCAGAAGCCAAGGAAGCTCTAATGCAGCAAATGATAAGACTCGCTTATTTTCTCTCAAAAGAGAATCCCATTTAATCCCACCTTCACTTGGTAAGTCCTTGCCAACGTTGGAAAGTATTTTCTTTATACTATTAAAGTTAACATCATCATTCCCTCTTTTGTTACAAGAATCAAGTTGCACAGATTCTGAGCTGTCTCTTATGTCAAATATATCTTGAACACTATGGACAGGAAGTGATACAATTGAAGGGCCTTGAATAGAGAAGTTTGGAGGATTTGTCCCTGTCGAAGTGATAAGCTGCTCAAGTTGAAGACGCATATCAACCTCCTTCCAAGCATTCAGTAACTCCCCAATTGATTCCTCGTCGCAGTGGCTCAAAGCAAAACCCAAAAGTTGCTTTCGAGAATTTGTATCCATGTTGTCGAGATGTGGACCCCTTGCAATTGCAGCACAGAGGTCCCAAATCGGTCCATGCCCTTTTTTTGCCAAAACCAGACAAAGATCAAAAGCCAGTTGCAGATCACCAGCAATTGCTGCTTCTCTTGCAACAGATTCCTCTACAGCTGCTATATCATCCTGAGAGCTCAATCCAAGCAATTTAGCAATTTCAATAAGTTCCTCTACATTGAGATACGCTCCAGTTTGACTTGAAATCACCATGTTAATGATTTCCATAGGATTTCGTATCTGTCTAAACTGCACAGGAAGAAGAGTCACTCCAAGATTTGGAAGTCTGATGGTGAGGGCATCGATAATATCAGCCTCTGCTTTAACACTTCTGCTATTTGCAAAGAGACTTAAACATTCCTTAGCCTTCCAGATCTGCAAAATTACAGCAAGATTCATTCTATGTGGAGTGCTGAAGACACAAAAAGTTTAATTCTTTTCCTAAAATTATTGCTATGGCAATTGATAGTAAATTGCTGGAAAATAAGCCATTTGATCTTTTACTGTTTTAGTAGCCGCTATTCTATTATTTGATATTTAGCGCACCAAAATGGAGAGAGATTATTGGGACATAATAAATCAACTCAGTGATCCTTGAGATGCATTAAAAGGAAAATTTCAGGGTGCAGTGAATCTGCTACAAGAGCCCGTAAATCAGGTCACTGGACATATAATACATAATTGGGCATACTAACTGATACTAGATTGCATTTTAACCACATCAAATCATGATGAAATACTTCCAAATGACAATGAAATCTTGTATAATTGTGCCAACCAAATGAATTAAACCATCATACAGATCCTACACCCGTTGCCTTACCAGCCAAATGACACCCATATGTTCTGAACTCTCCCAGGTTTGAGCTATATGCACCATACCATAATTTGAACATGAAACTCTTCCCACAAGTGAGAGGTAAACCCAACACTGGGCTACTCCTCCAGTGATTGTCAAAGGAGAAACCTGCCATCCATTTCACCCTATGGATTTTGATAGTATAGATTCAAAACATCAACTTAACATATAATCACCATTTGGGGGACCTATTAAAGAGGGAATGAACCAAACATAGATCCTGTAGCTCGATTAACAAGATAACTTCAATAGGATGTAGCCAAACTTAATGGGTAACATATGATTGCAAAGTGAATGACTAATCCATAGTCCATACTAATGTTCACAATATCAACTGAAATATATTTTTATATAACTCAAACCTGCCAACACCCTAAAAAATAAAAAATAAAAAAAATGCAAGTTCTTATTAAAAAGGAGAATTCTGCAGATCTCTTGGTTCTAGGCTCAAGTAAACAAGAAAGACCAAAGATGACTTATTAACATGGACTGTATTCACGATATTATTTAGAATATGTTGATATTTTCTTGAGGTTTTTTGGTCAATATCAGCTTCCAAGAATAGATTGCAATAGTGTATAGTTATCAAGTGCACAGAAAACTATTGGATAACAAGCATATGCATAGAATACAACTTTTCTGACCCCTACTTACTTCATTACAGGACAGACTTGAAGCTGAGAAGAAATATTCCCTTGCTGCTTGAATAACAAGATTTTCAGCCTTTTCCGTAGTCAAAGCAATTGAACCTGTCCCTTTAAGATAGTTCCTTGCAAGGGAGAATTTACCAGCTTTTAAAAGCCCTCTAATAAATTCAGTTAGCATATACTCTAAATCAAGGAAAGGAAATGCCTTCTCCTGAAAACATTGCATATCTCGCCACATGTTAGCCCAATCATTATCTGCTCTAATGGGCTGCCGACGGCCAAACTTTGACAGAATAAGTCGAAGAAGTTGTTTCACATTCTTTTCATCTGATTGAGCACTCAAAAAGAAACTCATTGGTTTTGGGACCTGCAGATAAAAAAATGGCATGAGAACCTCAATCTAGAATCTAAATAACTAGGGGCACATGCATTTGGGTCAACCAAAAACCGAACTGAACCAATTTGTTGAGCTGGTTTGGTTCTGGTTTTAGATAGGGTGAGGTCAGCTTTGGTTCCAATTTCGGGAAACCCATTTATATCGGGTCTCTACTGACTTTTTGATAAAATAGTTAACTTCATGGAGATGGAATTTGTCTTTAATTGTTAGTTTGTAATATGTTGGATTTTATTTGTTAGTTGGTGGTCTCAAAACAGAAATTCAACCAGATTAAGTTTACAAGAAATAGCCAAAAGGAAAAATTATGCTTTGTGTGGACAATGGAGTGACAACATGGAAAGCAAAGAAATACCCTCAAGTGCAGATAAACATTCCAATAAAGGTACTGAAAAGATTGTATAAGATGAAACTTGAAAGATTAAAACCTGATAATATGCCAACAGCCTCCCCACTTCTACATGGCCTTCTGCAACTTTTATTCTCTTTTCCAAGTTATCATTGATTAGATCAGAATCTAATTGGTTAGCGCATCCTCCAGAATTTTCTGAAACAGATACTCCTTTGTGCAAGCTTGCTGATTTTGACAGCACTGGTGATTTTCCAGGTTGATTGGTTGTGTTAGAAAACTTGGGAGTTCCAAAACTCCCCATACCATGCCTTGGAGTAAAATCTGTGCCAGCTTCAGATGAATTCTCTCTTAATTTATTCCGCGGAAGCTTTGACAAAATTGATGTCATCATATTCCACTGATCCGTAAGAGTGCACAAATATATGCATTGCAGTGCAGTTTCTATTGTTTCTCTTTCATCCCCAAAAAGGCCATCAACTGGTGAGTCCCCACATCCATTTTCAATTACTGCCAAACATGTATCTAACCGATTCTCTGCAGCAATCTCCTTCAACCATCTGACCAGGAATGATTCTTCATATGCACAATGTGCAAAGTATTGGTCTTCTTTTACCTGAATTTGAGAACCTAAGCATTCAGCAAAATCTCGGTTTTGCATAAATGGAATAGCTCTTTCCTGCAGTATTTGCATTACCATGTCCTCTTTAACTCCCTTGAGCATCATTTTAAATTTCTCATAGTCTGGCAATTGTTCCCAGGTGACAAGACTCATAATAAAATCTTGATCTGATCCATCAGAATAGATGAGATGATGTAAGTATGAGATGTCTTCAAGATACTGCTGCAGCTCCACAATACCCTTGCGACATGCAAACTCCACCAAAGAAAGGCAATTGTCCAGCTGCCCACTTAAGTTATCAATTTCCCTTGCTCTATTCTTGTACCAGTCAGAAAGTTCAGCAACTGATGGCCAAACAAGGCCTTTGGAATGCTTCAATATGATTTCAGTCAAAAATTGATCACTTTTCTCAGAACCATTTGGTAATTTATTTATAAAGGATACCATCTTTTCACATTCAACCCAATCACCATCTCGTAGAACAATGATGCTAGGAGGAGACCTCCCTGGTAGGAGCTGACCATAAGATTGAACAGGTACCGTCTCTGGGATAGATGACAGGATGTCCAAAATTCTAGGAAAGGTTGAATAAGGATGACGCTTGAAGAGCAGGTTAAGGGCCCCAATTTTGCCACTTTCAGCAAGAGCTAGAGCAACTTCAGTGAGAGGCACAGAACGGAACTTGCAATATTCCTGTGATGAATACCTGGAACGAAAAAAACAGCAGTTGATTATGAGAAAATAAAATGCAGCAAGCCTAATTTCATACATGCTAATGGACTTCTGAGAGCTTGATTTCACATGAAGGAACTAAGCGAGATATCAGTGCCATCAAGATTTGCCATACCGATCGGGTACGATACCATACCAGATATACCATATTGTACTAAATGTACCGTACTATACCATATCAAATGTACCATACCATACTGGTATCAAACCCGGTACACAATCTCATACCGTACCGACACTCAGTACGTCTAGTCGTCTCGTACCATACTATGTACCGACACTATAATAGAATGATACCAGTACAGGGTCCAGTACCAAGACGGCGAATCTTGAATGCCATATCAAAGAGTACAACTGAAATTTACATTGGTCATTAAATATAATATGAAGAACTCATTTGTCTTCTGGACACAATTTCTTTTTCCACGGGCAAAAGTTTATGAAGGACTAAAGGACATAGTAAAAGATTAACTGTCACTCACCAACATAATTCTCCTACCATCAACAAGAGGCAAGTTTTGTGGGATCAGTATCTTGAGGAATATGACAAGATGAAAGTCAAAAACTAGGCAAAGGCACTGAAACATTTTTAGGGTTTTAAATTTAATAGAATAACACAAGAGAAAATGCAGTCTTCAAGAGACCACATATAAGTGGTAGGATATTTGTGAATAATTACTGGAAATCCAACCTTGCTATGCATATGAATTGAGTACTTAAAAGCATCCGAACAAAGATCAACAGTCTTTTCATCAAAAAAACCTATTTAGCTCCTAAATAAAAATAAAATATGAAAATTCTTGTTTTCTGGCCTGCTAAGCTGAAACGGAACATCAAAAGAGGCACCTGCATGCTTCAGCTTGCAGATGGATGAAAATAGTCCACCTTGATTTGAACATGTGCTTTCAAACAAAACCAATATGATGTGGGTTTTACCAAATAACATGAAATATTTGTTCGTTACCATGGATAGACAGTTTAATGCATATGCTCATAAAATTTGTTTTAAATTTATATGTATTTATGCATTTCAAAAATACATATAGTCCTTTTATTTTATCATGTTATTAAATAAAATACTAGATTGTCTTAATATAGACAAGGCAGCAGATGTTTAAAACTTTTACATAATTTCTATTATTTTTAAGTCTTAATTATATCTTTTACTTTTTATATACCATCTTAGTTTAATATTCTTGGACCCAAGGTATGTCGTACCAGTCCAAACCGGACGGTACGAGGCGTACCGTACTATACCGATTCGATACCGGTATTCGGTATAGGTGGCGTACCGAGTATCCTACCGTACTGATTCAATATCGATACCCAGTATGGGTGGCGTACCGAACCGGCATCTGATATGGATGGTATACCGAACTGGTATCCGGTACAGGTGGCGTACCAACACTCGATACGCCAAAAATTTTCATATCATACCGTACCGATACTGTGCTAGTGTGTCACTGATACAGGGTCCAGTACCGAGACGGAGAACCTTGCTTGGACCTTAATCCCTAACCAGCACATAAACTTTGCTCCATCACCCCTTGGCATTAGAACTTCAGCTAATTTTTTCAAGCTATAGTTGATTGGTGTCGTGTTGCCGGATACTCGCAAATAGTTAATGAGATGATTTGCACTTGTAAATTTCATAAGAGTTGGTTAGCCTAAATGATCACATTCAAAGTTAAAAGCTAGAAGGATAAAAATTAATCAAATGCCCTCGAAGAAAAAAGTAGTTGTCCAATAGAAGATAGTATATGAAGATGACAATAGCTAAAGAGCATAGGAATTTAAAATTTAAAGAGCTTATCGAGAATATAATTTTAGTCAACAATAGAGCATCAATGTTATGACACAAGTAGATTATACGAGTGTATAACTCATTAAGGTTGTAAGAGGTAGCTCCTAGAGATCCCACCTAGATGCTTGGACAACCCAACTGCCTAGGCACCAAGTCTTTCCAGGCTTCCAGGCAGGGCAGCTGCCCATGCACCTAGATTGAAGCCTAGACAGGTACCTCACCACTAGGACCACCTTCATCTGCAGCACATGCATTCGGTTTATTTAAGGCATTAACTTTTTAACTCATTCTCTCTTTAAATAAATAAACATTTTCCTGAAGATAGAGAAGTGAAATACATTCATAATATATTCCCAGAAAAATTAATTGATGCTAGATCATATTATGTTCTTGGAAGTTTTAGATACTTTGAATATCTTAACAAAAATTTATTATGTAAATAAAACTAAACAAATTAAATCAAAGATTTCATTTTCTTATAAGTAGCTAGCGACCCTATCGTTTATCAATATTTTTGATATGTTTTCCATGAACCAAAAACGTATCTTAGCATTCATCTGTCATTGTTATGCATCTTATAGCGGTCATAGGAAAAACAAATACGCACCTTCCCATGTTTATCCCCACAAATGTTTCCAACCTGTCTCTATATTGCAATAGCTGAAGCCGAAACATCCTCATATCCCATATCAAGCTGCACTGGCTGTCATCGGAATCCGAAAATACATACTGGTCAGTAACATGAATCCCATAATAAAGTAAAGCCTTCACAGCATCCTCAGTAGGTCCAACTCTGTCTACACATTCTGATAGTGTAAATGTCTGATCTTTAATTTTAGATAAGAACATGTTTATTTCATGAATGCCTTGATCAGAATGCATCCATTGTGCTTTGAAGACTTCATCTGTGTCCAGATCATGACGAGAGGCGAAGTCCAAGGCAGCCTGATATTCTTGATTGCTGATCAGAATATTGTACATTTCTGAGACAGATCTCTCAGATAATGACATCAAACTCCAGCAAAATCCATCAGTATCTGGCTGGTCGTTGTTTTCATAGGTGTCATGCTCCATATGCTGGGAACTTTTTCCTATATGCTCAGACATAGAATCTCCAGATGTTGTACCCTCCAAAATGAAAACAAACCCGTAGCGATGCTCGACTCTTTCTATGACTGACACAGAAATTTGATCATTCTCCATAACTTTCATACCTCTGATAATATCATACATGATGAGACTGCCACTTTTCTTTGCAAAAGTAAGTATATGATCAGCCCACCAACTGACATCAATGATATCATTAAAGTATTTCTTCTTCCCAGATGCCAAATAATCTGAAATGTGTTGGTGCTCCCCTTCAGCAATAGGAAGAAGGGAAAGAGAATACACTTCACTGTCTAGCTTGAAAACATTTAAGCATCCATTCAAATCAAGAGTAGTCACGTACTTGCCCTGTGGTGAGATTGCAACTTTTGGAGATGTTAAGAGGCTTGTATGACCTTTAGGACAAGAAAATAATCCTTCAAGTTGAGGACTACAGAACATTATCTCTAGCTCTGAGTTTTTGGTGATACGCAACACATATAGACTAGAGGTCCCTGGTGAAAATATGAAGTTAGAAATTAACATAAGAGTGTGTATGCATATAAAACACATGAAAACGCATACAGATGCATTGGCATTACTTCTCAACCAAGATGCTCAATGCTAGTTTAATAAATGATTCCCATACAAATTTGAGATATTCAGACGACATGAGTTTGATGAAAGTAACTAAATACATATCTAAAATTAAGATGTCATGATCATACCAGGACAGTCTTTAGAATTTTCTGAGACACTAGAATCAGCAACTAAAACTGCCAAAGAAAGGTCTGGATGAAAGTCTAGGCATGACACGTTACGAGGGAACTGACCCCTCTGCATTGTGCAACTGCTTGAAGAAGAAATTGGATAAGCGCATGCAGTAGGCTCTTGAGTGACCTCAACATGGTGAATCAAACCATCTGCTGTAATAATGCAGAAACCACACCTGTAAAAGGACTTAAATTTCTTCATCATACACTATGAAATGAATAAAATTTTGCTAGGAGAGCAACATGTGGCATGGTTTCCTGATGCTCAAATAAATTTCTACCCAACGTCTCATCGGTAATTTTATATGACTTACAAGAAAGATTTTTTTGAGTTGAGCTCATCCTGCACAGCAAGGTCAGTGATAGGTGCAGACAACTTCAATTGGTTCCTAGTTCTCCTTGTCATTTCCTCCCCATTCACTTTGATGAAGTAAAGGGTACTCATGTCATCAATGACACCAAGAATACCATGAGGTTCCAACCAAGCGCCATTTGTAAAAACAGTGAGTCTGTCGTTACCTGATTCCAAAATGGAAAATAAGACACAGAAACCCTCAAAGAGAAGCTAATTTGCAAGTTATATATGGTTTTTCAGATAGTATGATTTGTGCATTATATTTACAATTTTTCACCATAATAAAGCGGTAAATTGGAAAACATTAAACATATTTCAAATAACTAAATCATATTTATGGAGCATAAAATAGTTCAAAAATTTGTCCTAAAGAAAACAAGTTTATGTACTAAAGTGTATGTACTCCAGAGCAATGATCGTCAAACCATGTTGAACCAGGCCAATTGATAACCAGCATGGTTCGACCCTGCAATTTGATCCAATTTGTATGTGTGTGTATATATATATATAGATTTGGCCACACTCGAGTAGATCTTCACTCAGATCCGATCAGTTTTACATTGGACAATAAGAGTCCCACATCAATGATCCGAGCTATTGGATGTGATCTACTATCTCTAAACTGCTTGTACATCAAAAATCATGAAATTGAAAATTTCTGGCCTATGCATCAAGTGATCAAAAAACATATATAATTTAATATTTTTTAGACTGTCTAATTTTTGATTACTTCATGCACAGGCTAGAGGTCTCCAAATCACATAATTTTGGTGCGTAAGCAATTTAGAAATAGTAGATCGAATCCAACTGCTAGGATCATCAATGTAGGACCCCCATTGTCTAATATAAATCTAATCAAATCTGAGTGAAGATCCACTAGCCAAGACTAGCTCTCTCTGTATCTCTCTCTCTCTAATATATATAACTAGCAGTCTCTCTCTTGAAGCTTCTCTTCAGATCTCCCTCTCTTTCTCGATTCTCTCTCTCCCTAATCTCCCTCTCCCCTGGCGATCTCTCTTCCAACAATCTACGTCGATCGAGCCAACATCCTCTTCCTCAATCAACGATTCAGAAGGTCCCTCCTTTGATTGATGCTAATGTCAATGTCGACACCCCCTCCCTCGATCTAAAACAGTTCTCAGGCCCTTGATCAACACCAATACCATCGCCCTCGATGAACGCCGATGTCAATGCCTCTCTCCCCTCTCTCTTTAGAGTTTCTCCCTCTCTCTTCTTATCTTCTCTCGATCTTTCGTGTCTGGTACATTTCGGCTTGGTGCAATGCACAATGGTACCATACCAAACCAAACGCCAGCCGATACGAGCCTTGGTACCGGCTCGGCGAGCCTTGCTCCAAAGGAATGGGTCTCCTTGATTTGACAATCACAAAAATACACAGATAAAAAAAAGCCAAGTAGCTCAAGGCAAAGATAAATAAACCAAGAAAGCACATAAATAATAGTGTAAATTTTTAAAAAAAATGCCATAGACTAGTTCCAAATAATCTAAAGACCTATTAAGCATCTGAGAATCGATTCTGTAGTGAAAAGGAACAGTGGGCATGAGATACTTAAAGAAGGTGAAGCTTCAGGTGTGCCCCATTAGTTCCAATATAAATTCATATTGTGACATTCTCTAACCTCGATTTATATGAGTTTAAGGCAACTTGTATATAGCTCTCCACAATAGAAGATCAACCACATATGTTTCTCAGGTTGATTCCTTCTTTCAAGAATGCAGGAGCTAGAGAGGTACATTATATTCAATCTGCCTAGAGTAACATGTAAACTTAGAGTCTGTTTGGATACATCTGGTTTCCATGGTATTTGATGGGAAATGAATGCTCCATAGGAATCCTAACTGTAAAGGACTGTATTCCTTAAAAAAAGTTATTTAAATGTAGTTTTACAGGTTCAGATTATCATAGAGAACCAGTGATTCAATGGATAAGAAAATTTTCAATATTTTTTATTTGTTTCTTTCCCATGTTTTGCGTGAAGAAGTCCCTCTCACCCGGTGGCCCCTTAGAGGAATATTCACCCATCTCATTTCAGCTCTCTTCCTTTCTTCCTCCATGTTGCCTCCATTACTTCCCTCCTCCTTGATTCTTCCTACATTATTGTTCTCTACGGAAGCCTTCGCCAACACTGCTTCCTTTCATGGGCAATACTTAGCAGACTTGCTGGGATATTCTTGTCTTCCCCTATTGTGCAATTAAATGGTTTCGTAGTATAGTAGCAAAAAAGGAGAAATTCTTTTCTTGACTGCTTGTTTATGTCAAATTAAGTACATATAAGAGGAGATCAAACTACTGTCTTTCTTTTCCTGTATCCAGAATATTTGAAAAAAGGCCACATTGGTGGTAAAATAAGTTCACCTTGTTTAAACAACTAAGGAATGCTTAGGATTCATTCGCAATGCAAACTTACCAGATAGGAAGATGCCAAATATACAATGTTTGAACCCAAAAATCAATGTTCCTTAGATGTTTTACTTTGGGGAGTATCTTTTGCACGAAATCAGCTCTAGAGAATGGCCTTTCCTTCATCAAGCACACTCCAATTCAGGTAATTCTAAATATGTTGGAAATCCATTTTGATGCATTTCGCTCTGTCTTATTCCCAAATTTGTTGTGATTTTTTTCTGCGGGTATATTCTTTTTTGGGTGTAAAAAGTCAAGGTCGACTTTTACTTGGATTTGATAAGAGCTCATGCCTTGTATCACCATGTACTTCATAATTTTCAACAAAAAAAACATTATACGTCGACATAAAATATATGTATTGCAATGCATCATTTTTGGGTGCAACAACAACATCCAATTACCTATTCCATGACTGCTCCTTTTAGATTTCTATGGGCACTTTGGACCTATAGATTTCCTTCTACACTTTCAATATCACATTCATGAACTCATAAGCTAGCACCAGATCACCAGATCATTACATTTAACAAGGTGCTGAAATGTATAGGAGAAAAGGATTGTAAAAGAGATTGGAGAATGAGGAACTTTCATATCTAAGGGAAAATTTCCTTGAAACTGGTCGCTAAGCAGATACTTTCAGGCATCCAACAGGAAGTTGGTTCTATTAACCACTAGTGTTTCTGATGTTAACTCAAATCTGAAGCTGTGAAGGGAAATATTATATAAAAATTTTTCCTTCACCCTTTGAAGTATTTTACCCTGAACTGAAAAAAAAGTCAGGCTCTAAATCTGCCTAAGCTTGGCCGAAAAAGTCATCCTTTGTGGGTCTTCACACAGGTGAAGGACAATTCAAAGATACATAATGAATCTCGATATGGCTGAAGGGCCTTACTAAGCTGCATGCAATAGAGATCAAATGATGTATCAAGGATATTAAAAGAATAGCACTTATTGAGATATATCAAGATCATCCACTAAAGAATTTATGTATATGGATTCATAGTCCTCACTTTGCCAATGTTGAAAACTAACAAATCAGCATTTGTATAGGTACTAGTTCTTGCAAGATTCCTCTAAATCAGAAAAACAAAAAAAAAAAGTATGTTGGAGGCTGTTTCTAGTTGTATTATAGATCAGATTCTGCATTTAATGGGTCTTCTCAAGAAAAGCAATGATGTGATGCTGACAGAAAGCAGCTGAGAGCACTAAGGAAACATTGATAGATTTTTTTTTTCTCTTGGCTTTTCATGCATTGTAAAGGACAGGTCCACAAATGAGATAGAAGGTTTCTCTATGATGAAGCACAAAGTGGCTGGAAGTAGTTGAAGCTCAGATAGTTGAGAAAGAGGTATGTACAATGGAGTATAAACTATAAAAGACAGAGAGGGACAACATAGCCAGTAAAAGTTGCTAAACCAGAACATCTTAAGAGTTATTTTCTGTCCATATTCACAATAACCAAATGAAGGAGTTTGCCTTCTTAATTTTGTTTTCTTATATACCATTTGATTTCTATCTTTCAAAGAAAAGAAGGAAATACTTAAAAATTTGAACAATTTCTGAATTAAGTCCATTTTGCAAGTGACTGAAGAAATGTTTTACACTTTTTTTGGCTCCAAAATGTTTTACACATGTACCATCTAAATAATGCAGCAATGACTCCCTTCTAGAACAGAACCTATATCATAATGATGCATCAATTTCCAAAACTCTAAGAAGGCCCTAAACTAGCAACCCCCTCCAAAATAAAAAGGGAAAAGAAAGAAAGAAAAATCATAGGACATGAGATTTGTCAATGGAATTCACATCCACATCCTTGCAATATCTGTGCAAGAAATCAATCTGGGTAAACTTACTGGTAAAGATGCCACACGGCTCCATGTGGTCATCATCCTTTTGCAGGATAAAGATTTGATTGTCAGCAGCTACAGCAACATGCTCGCCATCTGGAGAGACAAAAAGTGAAATCCTCTTTTTCAATGTCCTCGGCCGCCTATACTCATTCCACTTCTCTTTAAGTCGGTTTACACCTTCACATTACAAATGAAAACACTAGATTTAAACTCCATCCACACAACATTAGAAACAACAGTTGTGAAGTCCAGAAACTAATGATTCACAAACATAAACGCTTGTTCCAACTAAAACATAACCCAACAAGATAGACCTAGCTAAGTGAATACACAAATCATTGTTGCTCAATCATATAAGTTGATAGAGTATTTAATCTAGAACTCGCAGACATTAAAAAGTAAAGCCAAGAAAATAACAAAAAACTAAGCATGGGAGCAAAAATTCCAAATTTTAGACAAATCTATCATAATTTTGAAGAATCTAGTTTCAACCAGATTAATGGATATGAAAGATCGTACCTTGAACTGAAAGATAGGACAATAAACCCGCTTTAGATCCTTTGCCCATCTGAATTCCAAAAGAAAAAGGAGAATCAGTTAAAAGAAGCGAAGAAAGAAGAGATTGGATTCGAACAGAAGGTCGGAGAGAGGGGACCTGTTGCAAAGATGGATCTGAGGAGAGAGCCCGCCTTGCGTGGTGACGGATCTCGTAGAGCACCTCGTCCACCGTATCCCCTCTTTCTTGCTCCATCTCGGACCATCACCTTTCGGATCGAAGACGCCGAGAAGCGGTGCCGGGGAGGGAGAAGCGGTGCCGGGGAGCAAAGGTGGACGGCGGTGGGCGGCGGTAGATACCGGCAGTGACGAGGGGAGATGAGGGGAGGCGGCGGACGGCGGCGGACGGCGGGGTCGGGGTGGAGAGCGATAGAGGGCAGGAGGTTGACACGGCCGATTTTGTGCCCAAACGGGCCGAGGCGGTTCCGGTCGGTGCTGGTTCTCGAATTTGGAGCTTGGAGATTCGGGTGGCAAAATCATACCCTATACATTCATATTTGGCAAATTAGGTTTTTTTTATAAAAAAAATGATTCGGATCAGAATTTTTTTTTTTTTTTTGAGACATCTATTCCATTCTGTTCTATTATTAAAAATAAACACAAGATCATTGATCATAAGCTCTTGCTCGAAAAATAATCTCTTTATGCATATTCATTAACAAATTAAATTTTAACTAGTTGTATGATCTAGTTCTTGTAACAAATATTGCCTCAAAAAAGTTCCAATTATGAGTAACTAGTATATATTGCGATGAGTGAGAATGTTCTCTACGCTTCATGATTTTTGTGGTTCACGTATTAATGTATTATTGCATCAATTAGATATTGTTCGTTAAACATCAATAAATATAAGGTCGAATTATCATATGTTTATGTGTCGAGCACTTATCGTAGAGCTGGACATAGTTGGTTGAGGTTTCGTCTGTCTGTCGATGATATAAAAAATTATGAATTCATCAGACAATTTAGTTTAAAGATAGGTCAAAATTGACACAAATAACTCAAATAATAGAGAAAAGCTAATTTGAGTTGAATTAAATATGGCCATGGTAGCGAATAAATTGTAATGGGCCAAAACTAATGCAAGTAAAATATGTGTTACAACAAAAGGTGAGATACTAAAGCCACCAACTGACATAACAAGGATCGTTCTTTGTTTGGTTTTTTCTTTTTTTTCATTTTGTTGATTAAAAGATAACTTGTAACTTTCATATTTCACTTCCATCGGTGGAGAGTCCATAAAGATCATCTTTTCACATAGAGATTTCGGTCTTAGAAAAAAAATAGATATTCTATTATATTTCTTGATGTGGGAAGGGCCCAAATTTAGTCTCATACAGATTAGGCAGCGAAAAGGTCCGCACCTTATAAGGAGGGGAAACCTTTTTCCTCATGATGCGCCTTTTGAAGGGCAAAATCGTGCGGGTATCCCCCCGTCAGCGCTGGACGCACGAACCGGAGTCCCAGAGCGGACAATACCTCGTGGGGGACGCGGGCCGTTCTCTGTCGTTAGTTGGTTGGGACTGTACTGTTGTCGAGTCGGAAGGCCCGCAACAGATGGCGCTAGAAGGAGGGCTCGCCCGCACATAGAAACTCTCCCTGGGCCTGGGGGCTGTCATGGGTAAAACCGGCACAGGACTTTCCCACTAGGGAGGGCTATGATGTGGGAAGGGCCTAAATTTAGTCTCATACCGACTAAGCAGCAGAAAGGTCTGCACCTTATAAGGAGGGGAAACCTCTTTCCTCACGAGGTGCCTTTTGAAGGGCAAAACCGTGCGGGTATCCTCCGTCAGCGCTGGATGCGCGGGCCAAAAAAAAATCTCCCTATAGCGTTGGATGCGCGGGCCGGAGTCCCAGAGTGGACTATACCTCGTGAGAGACGCGGACCGTTCTCTGTCGTCAGTTGGTTGGGATTGTGCTGTTGTCGGGTCGGAAGGCCCGCAACATTTCTCAAAAGCTTTAATCGAGCAATTTATAATATTTAACTTTATAAAATCTAGCTCTTTTCATGTCGTCCTTTCCTACAAGATGGCCACTAACAATAATGGCCAATAAAAAGAAAACGGCTTTGTTGATTTTAATCATGAATAAGTTACTTAGAAAATCATAACTTAACAAGATGTTAATTAATGATAAAGAGATGTTACATTAGTTTTTTGGTTCTTCATCAAGAAAAGAGTCAATGAAGCATCAAAATTCACAAGATTATATGTGTAATAGTTATAAATAATAACTTAACTAAAATTTTTGGGGAAATTGTCATTGTAATAGTTATGATGGAAGATAATACAAAAGGTGTTTTGATTTTATATATTTTGTAAATCTAGATCATGTTGTTATCGTAATTGGAAAACTTAAACAAATCATAATAATAAGACAAAATATTAAAAAATAAAATGGAGTAAATTATTTACAAACAAGCCAGTGTTGAGATATAAATTATTGCTAGCTTGCAAAATATTTTCTCCAAACATAATCTTTGGGGCAGCCACATTAATGCTAGAGGATTGTTGCCTATGGATAAGAGAATTCAGGTCAACTTTCAACTTACAAAAATAGTTAGAGCCAGGTTAGGCTGAGTTAAGTTGTTAATAAATGCAGGTTTAGCTCTTTTAAGAATGATTAGTCTCAAAGATAAAATTAGTCTGAGACTAAACAATAATCAAGTAAGAAGCTTAAGCTGAGTATGGGTGGCATGCCTGACCTAGAGCACATATATGCAAAGACCTTTGGCAATCTACTTGATAATACATTATTGTGCGTTATTGAAATATGTAAAGTTATAATAGTTATGATAGGTTTAGTTGATTTAGTCATGCCAATTATACTAATATTATAAGTTTTATAAGTCATATTTTATTATGAGATTCAAACACAAGGATCAGTTGAAGAGCCAAAACCAATTTTAGATTAGATTTTAACATCGCCAATTGCATTTAAAATTTCTCTAACAGAAATATATGTCATCTTGTTATATTACTATCCTAGTTTGGTGGTGGTGGTAGAGGCACCAAAAATGTGATAGACTTAGCGATGATTGTAGCGATATTGTGGCGGCTAGAAAGGTAGCAATGGTGGCGGCGGCAAAGGTGGTAGCAGTGGTGGCTAAGGTGGTAGTGGTTGTGGCAGAGACGGTGTTGGGGGTGGTGGTAAAATATAAGTTTCTTATTTTTAAAAATATTGAAAGTAAGTTTGCTTACTTTTTTTTTAGAAAAAATGAAAATAACTTTCTAGAAATAGTCTATCTCCACACATATTGATCGCATGTTGAATCAATTAAATTTTAGCTAATTGTGCAATTAGAAGTCTTCTAACCAATATTGTCTTAAAAACCCATCTATGAGCAATTAGTATATATTGCCTTGGGAAAAAATGGTCCTGATTTATTGAGTGGCTATCATTTTGGCTGAATTGCAAATATCACGAAAGATCTGAAAAGTAAGATGGCAAGGCCCAAGCTAATTTATTGCCTATATGGTTTTCATGTGTTGATTATTTTGGACTTTGCTCCAAATTATAGTTTTGAGAGGGACTTTTTTGCAAGATTGACATCCCATTACATCAGGCAGCCGGTTCCCTTATTTTGTCAAGGGTTTTTCGTGAGAGGTGGATCCCGATTGTCGTGCTCCATCCTCTTCCCTTCTCTCGTGCGCTCTCGGTCTCCCAGCAACAATAGGCTTCTGTTCTAAGATCTTACCTTTCCTTCTTTCCTATACTGTGAACAACAAGAACAGGGGCTCACAGTTTAAGAAAGAAGGGAAGGTAAGATCTTTTGATATTCCATTGATCTACCATTGGAGCCGTAGAAAGGTTGTTTTGCATACTACATTTTTGATCTACCATTGTGGTTGCAGAAGGGTTGGTTCGATCGATTATTTTGCCTTATATTTGGTTTATTGTTGCCTCCTCTTGTGATCATTCGGCAGCCCATATTTTGGGCCTTTATGTAGCTTTGTTTGTATCCTATTGGGACGATTGACATAGTGAATTTCTCCTCCTCTTTGTGGATGTAGGCACTTGCTGCCGAACCACGTAAATCTTGTCTCTTTGCGTTTATCCATTTATGCCTGTGATGTGTTTGGTGAAATACCTAAATGAGAATAACTATTAATTAATAAGCTAGAAAGATTCATTCTTATGCCCGGTGATCCCAACAATTGATATCATGGCTACTGACAGGCAACAAAATTCATCTAGGGCTAATGATTCGATTTCTATTTCTCATTCCACTACCATAAGGCATGGAATGGCTGTATTTGATGGCACAAGGGACTTCTCACTATGGAAGGTAAGGATGAAATACTCGTTGGTTAAAGATGGTGTAGCAAAGGCCCTCAAGGGTATGGATGCAATCCCAGGAGATAATGAGGCTGTCAAAGAAGAGATTAATGAGAGAGCACTAGGGACTTTATTTTCGGGCTTGAGTGATAAAGTTATACGCAATGTTGTGGATCTTGATACAGCTAAGAAAGTATGGAAAAAATTGGAGAGTCTATATATGACAAAATTCCTTACTAATAGACTGTATTTAAGGAGAAAGTTGCATACATTTCGTATGGCAGAAGGGGCTTCACTCAAAGATCACTTGGATGAGTATAATAAGCTCCTGCTTGATTTAACAAATATTGGTGTTGAAGTAGATGAAGAAGACGAGGCTTTGATCCTATTCTACTCACTGCCTAAGTCCTTTGAACATACTACTACTATGCTCTATGGAAAAGAGACAATAAGTCTTGAAGAGGTAGAAGCTACTTTATTATCCAATGAGCTTAGATTGAAAGTACAGCTACAGTATCAGGTTCAGACTCTAGCTCAAAGACTTATAGTTAGAGGTAGAGATGAACAGAAAAAATGTGAACAAGGTAGAAGCAAATCCAAAACCAGATCAAAGTCTAGGTCCAAAAGACCAGGTGTTTGTCACTATTGCAAGAAGCCAGACCACTAGAAATCAGAATGTCGACTTCTACAGTCTAGAAAAGAGAGAAAACAAAAGGATAAAAGAATTATCTCAGATTCGGCAACAGTTGCAGTTTCAATAGCAGGTCATAACAGTAATGAAAATGATGCAGTATTTACAGCTGCTTGCAGTGTTAGTCATCCTGATACTTGGATTGTGGACTCTAGAGCATCTTTCCACATGACACCCCATAGGGAATGATTCTCTTCTTTTAGATCATGTGAGGGGGGCACCGTTCTTCTTTTGCAAAGTGGAAGGTGTTGGTATAGTTCAAATTAAATCTAATGCAAACACTGTAGTGACTTTGGACGATGTCATATTTGTTCCTCAACTAAAGAGAAACCTTCTTTCAGCACATGCTTTTGATAGTGCAGATTTTGAGGGCGGATGGGGTAGAGGATCCATAACTATCAATAAAGGAGTATTGACTTTATTGAAAGGAAAATTGTGTGGGACTCTTTACTATTTGGATAGTAGTACAATAGTTGGACAGGCTTCAGCAGTATAGTCTTCTACTAAACATTTGACATACCTGTGGCACTAAAGATTGGGGAACATCTCAGACAAAGATTTACAGGAGCTGAGCAAACGTGGTTTGCTAAGTGGTCAGAAGGTTGGTGCACTTAGATTTTGTGAGCATTGTGTGTTCAGAAAACAACATAGGATCATTTTTTCTACAGGCGTGCACAAGACAACTGGTATATTAGATTATATTCATTCTGACCTATGGGCGCCTACCCCAATTACATCCAATGGTGGATTTAGGTATTTACTCACTTTTATTGATGACTACTCCCGCAAAGTCTGGATATACACTATCAGAAATAAGAGTGATGTGTTTGACACGTTCAAGAAGTGGAAGGCTATGGTCGAGAGGCAAAATGATAGGAAGGTGAAAACCTTCTGAACTGACAATGGATTAGAATTTTGTTCTGTTGAGTTTGATGACTTTTGCAAATCAGAGGGCATTGTAAGACATACAACCACAGTGGATACATCTCAACAAAATGGTGTGGCAGAACGCATGAATCGCACACCAATAGAGAGAGTCATATCTATGCTATCCAGTTCTGAATTAAGTAGAGATTTTTGGGAAGAGGCCACACACACAGCCTGCTACATTATAAACTGATCTCTAGCATCAGCATTGGGCATAAAAACTTCAGAAGAGATGTGGACAGGAACACCTGCAGACTATTCAGTACTCAGAGTCTTTATGTGTCCAGCTTATGCACATGTAAGATATGAAAAGTTGGACCCCAGGGCTAAGAAGTGTGTATTTCTTGGATACGTATATGGGGTAAAAGGCTACAGACTATGGTGCACAGAGCCTGGATCCCAAGGATTCCTAATCGGTTGGGATGTGACATTTCATTAGATAGCCACTCCTTTAAGGCAGCTACAGTCTAGTTCTTCTCAGAGAGATCAGGACCAGGATCAGATGGATAAGACTGTTATGAATAATGATTAGACTATCAGATCACAGCAACAGCAGACAGATGCAGAGATACAGACTCAGAAGGAGGTTACCATGCAGGATCAGGATCAGATTGATAGCATTGCCACTCGTAGACCCAAGCGTCAGATCAAAACACCTCAAAGGTATGGCTTTGAGGATTCATCTTGTGCTGGGTTAGTTTATTATGCTCTGAGCATTGCAAACACTATTGGTGATGAGCCGACCACATATTAGGAGGCTATTAGTAGTTCACAGGCTGAATATTGGACCATAGCTATGGTTGAAGAACTAATCTTTAGAGAAGAATCAGACTTGTAAATTAGTCAGATTATCAGAGTGTAAGAAGGTAATTGGCTGCAAATGGGTCTTCAAGAAGAAAGAGGGAGCCAGTCCTCAGGATTTTAGATATAAGGTCAGGTTGGTAGCTAAGGTCTATAGTCAACGAGAGGGAATTGACTACAAGGAGATATTTTCTTCAGTAGTCAAATACTCTTCTATTCGTGTGTTGCTTGCTTTAGTTGTTTCTCAAGATTTAGAGCTGGAACAGCAAGATGTTAAAACAGCTTTTCTTCACGGTGATTTAGAGGAACAGATTTATATGCAACAACCACTTGATTTTGAGGTTCCAGACAAAGAAGATAATGTATGTTTGTTCAAAAGATCATATATGGTCTCAAGCAGTCTCCAAGACAGTGGTATCGCAAATTTGATAAGTTTATGGTTGACCATGGATACAACAGATCTCCATATGACAGTTGCGTATATCACCAGCGGTTTTCAGATGGATCCTTTTGTTATTTATTGTTGTATGTGGATGATATGATGATAGCAGCCAAGGATATATCAGTCATCCAAAATCTGAAAGCTGAGCTCAGTGCTGCATTTGAAATGAAGGATCTTGGACCGGCAAAGAAGATACTTGGGATGGAGATCAGTCGTGACAGGCAGTTGGGTAGACTTTTTCTTACTCAGCATGGATATATTAAGAAAGTCTTGGATAGATTTGGTATGTCTACAGTCAAGCCAGTCACTACTCCTTTGCCAGATATTTCAAATTATCTGCCAGACTCTGTCCCCAGACTGAGGATGAGGAGAGATATATGTCCAGAGTGCCATATGCAAGT
>JAOXJJ010000263.1:3956098-3972138 GCA_025769935.1 Phoenix roebelenii
TTTGGTTTTGGCTTCTCAAAGTGTTTCTTGGGTTTATTTCTCCAGAAGTTAGTTTTCTTCGTTTCTACTAAGTTTGCCTTTGCATTAACTTCTGAGTCAATACCCAAGTCCTGTTTGTGGTTATTCCTATGTTTTTCTTCTATTTGAAGGGACACAAGTACTTGATTCAAAGAGAGGGTGTGTCTCTTATTGCTTCAACGAGACTTTAAAATTTGTCAAAAAAAGATGGGAGCTTTTCTACAAGGGATGCCGTCTGAATTCTCTCATCTATAGAAATTCCCATTGCGTCGATCTTCACCACTATATTCTGGACTTCATGTGCTTGATTAATTACTGATTTTTGATCTACCATTTTGTAAGAAAAATATTCTCCTATGATGAACTTTTCTTCTGATTCGGTTTCTTTACTATATTTCGACTCAAGTTCATCCCACAATGTCTTAGTTGTACCCTCAGCTCTAGAGCAGATGTTGTATAAGTTATCATTTAGTGCACTAAGTATCAAACTTTTGCACAAACGATCATCTTTATCAAATTTGTATTTAGCAGCTGATCTGCCGAGTTCATGATCCATTGGGTCCTTAGGTGAAGGATTGTTTGAAACCACATAATATAAATCTAATGTGTCTAACCAAGACTCCATCTTTGTTTGCCATCTAACAAAATTCTTTCCATCAAATGACTCGGGTTTTAGGATATCGTTTAATGAGTTCTTAATTTTGTCCATCTTTGTATTTCATAAGCGAATTTCTCTTTCAAAAAATGTTGTGGTGATCAACTCAAGAACTCAAATAAAACACTAATAATTTAATATCACTGAAACAACTGATTCCGATGCGTACCTCTTTGATGACGTTTTCTTTAGATCCAAAATAAAATAGATAATACCTGTAGATCGGTCCGAGGCGTGTAATCACTGTCTTTAAAAGAGATTCGTCTTCTTATGTGCACCGGATTCTGGCGATCCCTCCCCAAGATACAACGGATCGTTGAATTTATAGACGTGCACAATACTACAAATTTTCTTGAACTCGGCAGGACCTTTTTTTTGTATGCTCGTACCCAATAGTTTGGTGGGTGATCAAGAGAAGATCGAAAAAGAAAAGAAAGGAGGAATTAAAAGAGATATATTTTTTTTTTCACAAACCGTGAAGAAGCCGAGAAGCTCTCTATTTTTCTTTAAAGGATGGCCAAGAAAGCCCAAAATGAGAATGAGAGGCTGTCCTCTCTCTTCCCCTAGAGGAACGTTGGATCCCAACGTCTCCCTCTTTAAGGCCACCTTAATTGAGTTGTCCGTTGAAGAAATATTACTTTAATTGGAGGGATGGTCCGTTCAAAATGAGGAGCAACGTATCAAATTTGAAAACCTCTAACATAATATATATCTGATTGTGTTAAAAGCATATTGGATAAAGTGGAAGGGCATCTTTGAGGTGTCTTGTTATTGTTATGCCCCTTCAAAACCCAAGATAAGACAACAACAATGCCTGCAACATGGTATGGAATAAGGTCAGAAACAATGAGGGCCCAAGCACTTATGGTATGCATCACATACATGAGATTCATAAGGTGGATGTTTGTAAAACTGAGAAGGATATCTTCTGAAGTGCGCAAATTGTTGAAGACAGTGAAACTGTACTAAGAGTTAGAAGATGGAGAATTGAGTAGATGTAGGTGTGCACAACAAAGATTTTGTGGCATCAGGAAAGGTGGGTAGATACAATACCTGGCCCAAATGGAAGTGTTAAGAAACAACATAGATGTGACCCTCAGCAGATGTGAATGGGAAAGAATAATTAAAGCCTATCTTCTATACTTTGTAAGATCAAAATTGGCTTTGGTTATGCATTATACTTGTTGAAATAGAAGAAAGGGAGAAGAAAATTGTATTTCTACCTAACTATTACAATGTAAAGGAGCAGCCTTTATATAGAACTAGAAGGCTGATAAAGTTTTGTAACGTCGACTAAGTTTGGCACAAATCAATCAAAGTGAAATTTAGTAAGGCTAACTAAGTTTGGCATAACCAATCACAAATCAATCAAGCTCCTAATCAATCATATGATTTTAACAATATTTGGCTGGCACCTATAAATAATTATTATCTTGTTTAAGGTTTTGAATTATAGAAGTGAAACTTTCAAGCATAATCAGTTGTTGAGGTTGAAGATGTCATTGTATTTGTCTAATTTAGTTCAACTCTTTTTCCCTGTACAACATGCAAATATATTTATATGCTAAGAGCTTGAGCTTCTGGCACACACTTGCTCCTGTGGAGGTCCAAAGGTCACTATCTAGGTGAAGAGGTGACCTCACTTCTTTAGCTTTCAGGCTTTTTGTTTTAAGATCACTTAGAGTTCTGCTCTTAGAAATTAAATTATATGCATGATGATGCCATTGTTTCCATAATTTAGCTATGTTAATTATCACAAACATCCCAAGCAGGTGAACAACTATCACATATCATCTGCTTTAGGAACAAAAGCAATTTATCAGGGATTATCGGATTTGTCGTATGGTTTATAAGTCTAAGTGTAACCTCTGTAATAAGAATACCATACTTTATTACAATCACACATATTTAAGATTTTCCAATTTAGCTAATGTATTTTGCTTTATGATATTTGTTTCCTGTGTATTGATGATGGGGTGTAATCTAGATCTCTTTGCTTGTCATCAATCAATCAAGGTTGGAAGCATGGTGGGAGTCGGAAATGAGGCAACGATTTCGATAATGCAAAAGTTCTGGGATTCTGCTAAGGCCTTAGGGCATTTAGAAGATGATGATGATGATGCAAGGAGGTTATCCTCAAGTGCATCCCAGAGTCATGTGGTTGTGTTCTGGTGAAAATTCCATCAAAATTGCATCTGAAGAAACTGACATAGTGGGGTCTTCTTATCCTTCTTCAACCTTCACCTACTAAATTAGAGTTTTAGCTCAAGGATAGAAAGGGCAGATGCATAGGTTTAGCTGTCATACAATCAGTGCTCTCATTATCTTTTATAGTATAACTATCAAAGCTGCAAATGGGTCAGGTTGACCCATGACCTAACCTGACTTACTTAGATCTGACCCGATCTATTTTGGAGGACCCATGAGGTTGAGTCGGATCCTAAAATTGAATCCGTTTTATTTTCTAGGTCGGATTTGGATTTACTGCATTCAGATCCGACCCAATCTGATCCAATCTATTTGAAATTTGGATAATTTTGGACTTTCAATCCTACGATCCGATCCGATCCCAATTTGTAAAATTATTTGGGCCACAGAGGTGCAAACAAGTTTTGAAGCCATGGATGGATTAACTCAAACTGGACCCGAACTAGACCCAAATTTTTTGGGTTGGGTCCAAGTTATGCATGTATCCGATCCGATCCGAATAACCCATTGGAACAAAAATTGTAGCGGTAGACTCAATCCGACCCGACTCAATCTTCTGTTGGATTGCAACTTGGTTAAAAATTCAGACTCGAACTAGGAATTGGATTGGGCCGAGGCCGCTTATGCCCCGGCCCAACTCTATAACTATCAATCTGTACAAAATTTCTGTCTTCTTAAAGAGTTATTTTAGTGTTAACCATTTCAGACACATGAAATTTGACATACCTCTATCACTTCTGTCATTCAGAAAGTGGGTGATGACAATGACAGGAATCATTTGCCACAAGTACTGGTGTCATAAAGATGCGTTCTCTAATTTGTAAAGTAGTACATTTGATGGCAGTCCTATTCTATCAAAGATTTTACAGTATGAAATGAGGATTGAGACAAAGTCATCCTTACATCGAACGGCAACCTTGCTGCAGCTCTGGACCCTGCTTGTTTTGCTGGAATTGGAAGGTATCACTATCCTGGCCTTACTTAAGATAATTATCACTATAATACTGAGAACACTTCTTTAGAAGCCAATAGCAGCTGTCATAAAATATGGCTTTCAACCATCTCTTTCTGGGATGCCAACCTGCTTTCAGCCACTGTCATGAGGATCAGAAAGATTTTTTGGTGCTATATAATTTAGTCAATACCTAATATATCCCAAATTAACTTAGTGTACTTCTTTTCACTTTTTCCCTTCAATTTGTAGGGTTAAAGTTTATATTTACAGTGGGGTCGAAGCTGTACCAGTGGTTATACCATTTTACTAGCTGATTTCGGGTTCAATTAGTTCATAGAATACTAACATCAGCATGATGTCATAATTTAAAAAATAAATAAAGGAAGTGCCCAAACCTTGGGTCTGATGATGGTAAGTGTAGTAGAATTTTTTAAAATTAGAAAAAATAAATTAGTAATTCAAATTTTTTAAGTATTTAAACCAAGAATTTCAATTTAGATTTCATATTTTTATGATTTATCAGGTCCGACCAGTTCATCCATTTTTGATCGGCTTTTGACCAATCTAACTTAAGATATGTATACCGGACCGGTTAGCTGACTGATTCTCAATTCAATTGATTGAACCAACTAGTCCAGTCTGATTCAACTTCGGCAACATTGGCCGAAAATATTGAAAGGCATCAGGATGTATGGACTATGCCAAGATGGATGAACAGGCTCATCCTAAGCCCACGCAAGTGTATCATGAGAGCCTCCACGACCAATGGAGGTATTGGGGTGTATTAAATCATCCATGAGGTTGTCATGATACACGTGGACCATGATTTGCGGCACCATTGCATCAAAAGATTCTCCCATAAAATCGACAGCTCATGAGACTAAGTCGATAGTGTCTGCCAGTACTTCCAAGTACCGTGTCAAATACCGCGTGAATCGAAACCATTGAAATATTTTAAATATCATGTGATATATTCTTCGGTGATTGTTTGGATCCAACGGCAACGTATGAGAGAGAGAAGGTTTGAAATATCTAAAATCTAGCGAGAGTTCTTTGACATGGGATACATCTACCAAAAATATTATATTTTATTATATAATACCATGTATTATTTTTTATGATCATTCCATCGTACCAAAAATAATTTTTTAATTTATTTAACAAATACATATTAAAATTTTATAATATTTTAAAATATAGTTACCAAATAGTAAATAGTTTTTTTTATAAAATTTTTACAGAACAACACTGTCAAATGAGGTCTAAGTTTGACAGCCATTACCTCATTCATTGTACACGCGGCTAATTTTGGATGCTACCGTGAATATGCATGCTGTGGATCCGTCCAAGCGGCAGTTGATCCTTTTCTATGTGTAGATGTTTCATTGGAGTCCAGCCAATGGCTTAACAAAGGCTCATGGATGACAGATTTAAAGTTCATGTCAATGAGGGCTACAACGATTGAGACATTACTTACTAATGGAGACATCCCTAAATGGGCACATCCAAAAGGCAGAGGACTTTGTCAACCAATCTTTATTATTACAAAACCACCCCAATCCTTTGTCTATGGTCATTAGCATTGAGACTGGGCCATTTCTTAGCTAGATATTTTATACCTATCCATCATTTTAATAAAATTACATTCTCATTAGTTCATTTGATCAACAAGAATTAAAAATAAAAAGAAGTGCATTAGTAAATGTATTTGCGTAGCAGAACAAGTCTAGCTTGATATTAGTGGCAAATGCAACCTGACTTAGATGGTGATTGAGAGTGAAAGAGGGCCAAGCATATCATGTACATACTTTGGAATCACTTGTTTGCATTCTTCGCTAATGATAAGATAAACTTTTTTTTTTAACATTATTACTTCCTCTAACATGGTTGTCCATATCAATTTCCTCGTGTCAAGCCTCTGCTTCTAGTATATATGTCCTTGTGTTATGTGTGCAATACTAGTATTATCGCCAAAATGCAATCCGATAGGTGGAAGGCCTTTAAAAAATCTGCACAAGAGGACGAAGATCCAATTTGTACTAGATTACCTACAAATAGAAAGGGAAGAAGATATAGAAAGTCCACGGAGCTGATTTGGTCAAGAAGTTTTTCCAATATTTAAGTCAGAAGGAGGAACTGGAAAAGTAGCAAATATTTATGTATGCTGTATTGGGTGTCTGGTATCTTGTATCCTTTTTTTTATTTATGGACGGAGCGTCTTTGTTCAACATTCAAAGTCAGAGTAAATTTTTATTACTTAAATCAGTCTAAAATTTTAAATTTGATTAAAATATTTTTTGATGTCATGTATCTATTCAAGATACGATGATAGATTTGGAGACATACGTAAAAGACGGCAGGTAAAAAACCGTATGTACTGCTATTTTCCAAACGTTGAGAGGACATTAACCGACCTTGTCACCGTCCGCGAGAGAGCTGCGTTTAAAATGACGGCTGCTTGCCTTTTTTTTCCTCGTCTCTCTCATCTAATTCCCATCTCGGTAGTTTCCTTCATTTATCTTCCGCCATTTCTCCCACCAAAAAAGAAGGGCGAACTCATCCCCATCAAGGTTCAACCCGCCTTTCTCCTCCCCCTTAGTCTAATATCGCTCCAGTCCCTAGGATTTTGTCCTCTTAAACGCTCGCTCTCACTGGGGCTCGACTAATTCCGTCGCCAAGATCGAAGCTTGTGCTTTCTGCTGAAGAAGATGCGGCCCGGTAACCCGCCTTTCTCCTCCCCCTTAGTCTAATATCGCTCCAGTCCCTAGGATTTTGTCCCCTTAAACCCTTGCTCTCACTGGGGCTCCGACTAATTCCGTCGCCAAGATCGAAGCTTGTGCTTTCTGCTGAAGAAGATGCAGCCCGGTAACGCAGAATCCTTCTTCTTCTTCTTTTTTTTTTAGGCGTAAAGATTCGATTTTTCCTTGATGTTTTTGTTCGTTGACTTCAGGTCAATTGTTGTTTAATTTTTGCTTTGAATTTTCTGTCCGGAAAATTAATTAGAATTGACTTGTTGTCTTGAGAATCTGCTAGATGGATCTGAAATCTATTTGAGAAATTTTGGGACGTTTAGATCAGGGGGTGCTGCGGTTTTAAGGTTTTTGTGTCGTCTTTAGGACAAAAGATTGTTTTTAAAATTACCTTTTGTTTTGAATTGGGATCATGTTGTCATTGTTGTCAGCAAAATGGAAATTAATTTTCAAAATGGTACTATGTTCAGTTGTCAAGTTGAGATTTTTTTCGTAATCATTGGCTTTGTTGAACCAAAGTACTATGCTCTTGAAGTTTGTTGTTGGATGCTGGGATTGGGTATTACTTGAGCAAGGATGGTTATATATGGCGAATTATTGAAAAATTAATCTGGGAACTTAGGGCCCGTTTGGTATTGCTTCTGTTTTCTGTTTTTGTTCTCAGAAACCTCAGAAGAAAAAAGAACTAACTGGATGACGTGTATCATGAATCTTTTGTTTTTAAAATTGTTTGTAAGATCCTTAGAGCTTTCGGAAGTAAAGAATTATTGGTTTCAAAAAAAGGAAATATAAAAGCAA
Source organism: Phoenix roebelenii (assembly GCA_025769935.1). Taxonomy (NCBI): domain Eukaryota; kingdom Viridiplantae; phylum Streptophyta; class Magnoliopsida; order Arecales; family Arecaceae; genus Phoenix; species Phoenix roebelenii. The sequence goes on from JAOXJJ010000263.1 coordinate 3,963,483, forward strand.
GGATAGCAGAAGTTTTGTGCAAGTGCTATCTTCAATGTCAATCTCCACGTGGTATTTCACTAATTTGTGGAGAAACAGAAACAAAAACAATAACGATGCTGAACAAGCCCTTAGACTTTGTGGTGTGAACTTGTTATTAACCTTTCTCTGCATTGAAATGCTGATATAATAATTAGACATATGTTTGGTTTGTTGCTTTATGTGTTTTCTTTTTTGTGTTATTTCAGTTTATGACATAAATGTGCTTCAGCAAGACGCTCATACACGCTGGCTGAAGCCTTCTGAAGTTCTCTTCATCTTACAGAATTATGAGAGATTTTCACTCACACAAGAGCCAGCCCAGAGGCCACCCAGTAATGCAGAATTTATCATACACTAGAAGTTTGATGTTGTTGATTCTATTCATCTATACATTCTGATTGCCTCCGATTTGTCTCCAGGTGGTTCTTTGTTCCTTTTCAACCGTAGAATACTTCGTTTTTTCCGTAAAGATGGTCATATGTGGCGAAGGAAGAGAGATGGAAGAACTGTTGGAGAAGCACATGAACGACTTAAGGTTTGTTCAGGCAACTTGCCTATGCTTGTTACATCTGCATTCTCAGAGTTATTTACGTTTGTCATAAATTTCACTGATTAATTATGTTTTACAGAAAGATAATGAATTGCAAAACTAGTTTGTTTCTGCAAAATGGAGCAAATGTTTAAGGAAGAAGCATGCAATGTATTCTTGAGTTTTTAGTGTAAAATTGCATTACTCTTCTATACGTTATAATGGCGGCATCACCATAACACATATAAGGCCAATAAGTATACTATGTATATTGGATATATTGTGGCTGTATTATACAAATTGGCAATCGAACTCTCACTTCTCAATTTGAGGATAATCATACATAGAGATTTACAAGGAGAAAGAAGCAGTTTTGAGAAGTATGCTACTTCATGAAAAAATTGTTGAGCTGAAGAGCATATAAGAGGAAAGTTGAGGAGAAGACGATAGCAAGAAATTATGTTTGATAATTGGCAAGTGACATTGTGTGCTTCATTTGACCATAGTATGCCATATTTTGTGCAATTATGTAGCACTGTCATTTACAATATATCGAAATATGTGGAATGCTGGTCTTTGTCATGGTGTCAATGTCCAGTTTCAATGCTCAAGTTGCGGTTTGTAACCTTCTCCTTTGCTTTATTTGATACATGAGAATCTTTCTTAAAGATAAAATATCTAACAGTAAGTTGATAATTGATGATCCATCAGAATTTACTTGAAACTGTAATGGACAATTTATGGGCAAAAAGTGAGTCAGAAATGGTGCTTCGAGTGTAGCAAATTACATGTAAGATGACCACAAAACGGGGCATCACATGAGTTGCAAGAAACCAACAAACAACATGCATATCGTAGGTAATGCCAGCTCAGGAGGCCATAAGTTATATTGCATTGCAGATGAGCTGATCGCTAGAGTGTGTTTCATCTTCTGAAACTTTGCTCGTTAATGAAGGAGTTTCCTTGTATTATCTGTGCTGTTTGACAATGGAGAGAGTTTTTTTGGCATTAATGGAATGGTTCCCAGGCATTAAAGAAGCAACCTACTGATTATGGCTTAAGAGTTTTTACAACTCTCCTATTAAAGTTTCTTGGCTTTATTCTGTACTGCTTGGCATCAAATTATATACTGGAACTTTTGGCTTTAGGATTTGCTATTCTCCTTTAGGGCTCGTTTGGTTCGCGGGCAGTATTTTTTCTTATAGGAATATGATTCCTGGAAAGCAGATTTCTGGGAAGAGGATGTTTGGAAAAATATTTTTGGCATATTTGGTTGACCATGGAAAGTAACACATTTTCAGAGTGCTTATGTTTGGTTGACCATCCATTTTTTTAGGAAAGTTATGTGTAATTTCTATTATACCCTTAATAAAAATTAGGTCTTTAATGCTTTGGATCAAATAAGGATCCTTGATTTGATGTTGAAGGGCCTTTTTGGAAAAAAAATAAAAATGTTTCGATTTCTGGCTCACGGAAAAGTAACTTTTCCATGTTTCTTATGGAAAAGATTTTTGCATGAAACGTGGGAATCATATTCTCATGGAAATACAACTTTTCCGTCTCTTTCCTTTGAAAACTCCAACCAAACAAGAGGCATCTCTTTACTTTTCCGTTGACCACACTTTCTCCCCTTCTTTTCCCGCGAACCAAACGAGCCCTCAATAGGACTAGAATCATCAGAAAAACTGAAGTGAATTGAAAGGGAATCGAGAGAACAACATCATTAACTTCCTGGATGCTATGGCTTTTAGGTACTCTTATGTACATGTTTGTGTGGATGGTTTCAATGAGAGACCATCTAAAGCACATATATAATATGCATGTGTGCTTGGTTGGTTCTTGGTTATTAGGATTTCAGAGGAATACAAAGAAATCTATCCTCATCAATAACATGATTTTAGAGTTTTTCTTTTTTATTTTTGAAAAAGTTTTCAGAGAACCTTTTATTGCAATGAAAACAAAATAATTGACTTTTTTCTTTATTAAGTTTCACTATTCAACATTATAAACTCTATAAGTCTCACTTTAAGATCATATGAGTTGAATTTAAGCATCTTTCTATATATTGAGAAAATTCTACTTTTTTTTTTTTGTATACTTGGATATTTTTCCTTTTTTTTGTTTAAATAAAGGAGCAAGACTTGAAAAGAAAAAAATTCCTAGATCCCATCCTTCACAAATGTCTTCATCTGACATGTCCCATTATCTATAAGAATGACCGCTAGGCTTTTGGGATAGTTGTTAATTTGGCCGACTTGATCGTACTTCAATTGGATGCCAGTTTCAACAGCCACATGTTTCCAAAGAAGTACTTGGAACATGAGAAACACATTGTTCTATAACTTTACAATTTACATCATTTGGCCTTGGCTGGTTTTTGTAGAACTTAGAATTCATTACAGAGTGTTTTTGTACAACATTGTAGCTCAGTTAGATTAAATGACATAGACAATTTGCATAAAAGAAATATTCATGCTTTCTTGGTGGTGCTTGTAGCAGGTCTATACTGTGATTAGTGAAAACCAACCTGGCTTTTATGAAGAGGATGGAAAAGGTTGTTTAGATAATTCATAAATGGTCAGGACTTTAGTGGAATCTATTTTAGGTTCCAGAAACTGGCAGCTTTAAAATGGGTTAACTAAGTTATTTTGTAATGTCATTACTGAGAAATGTCATGTTTTTGTATCTAATTTGCATTTGATGATTATTATTTTGTTAGAAGCATAAGTCAAGCATTATTGTAAATTCAAAGTATGCATACATCCAAATAGGTATTTCCAGGATATTGAATTGTGTTTCTTAAAGTTACGCTGCTATGACACATACCCTAGTGTCTGGTACCAACGGCAATAGAACTGTCCAAGCAATATGTATTTTCTATTACCTTACTTTGAATTATTTACTGCTGATTATCAGTGACCACTGGCCAGTGAATTTGTGGGACTGCAGTTGTGTTTTCTACTTGATTTGTAGGAAATGGTTGCCTCATTTGTCATCTGCAGTATATGTTGTTTATTTCTTGTTTAATCTGGTTGGTTCGGCCAAACATCATTTTTTCCCTGATGTTATTCACATGTGAATTTATAGGTTGGGAATGTAGATGTCCTGAACTGTTACTATGCTCATGGAGAGCAACATCCTTATTTTCAGAGGCGAAGTTATTGGATGCTGGACCCGTAAGTTCACATACAAGCATTAATAGCTTTTCAAATACTTTTTACTAATTTATCCTATTTCCATTTTTTTCTGTGGATCTACTATTCTGATAATTATATCTTCCAGCTTGTCAAAACTCTTGCACAATTCTAGTACACATGCTTGCCGTACTTTCAAGTTTCAACTAGTCATTCATATGAGTTTAACTCTGTAAGGATTAAAGTTACAAGTGATAGAAAATTGCTCAGACAATCTTACCATGACCTATCACCTTCAATTATTTTTTTAGTCATAAGAAATCATGGAGGAAGGTTCATCAAGATGGATTATCAATGACATTTTCATAGAAGAGAAAAGCTTTACATCCTGTGTGTTCTGTGCTGCATTCAAATTAATGCAACAGATTGACCAAGTAATTTTTGTATATTGACATATGTTATTACCATTCATGCATAACCTACCATATTTGTACAGTCATTCATGTCGAATCCCACTTGTATGGTTGTTCTAGCCTTACTTCCATTAAAGTACAATTGCATAACAAATTTTGCTACTATCAATTTGCCAGCTTAATTGATGGCATGTTCATACAAATTCTAGGAGCATTTCTGAGATAAAATTTGTAGATAGATGTAACATTGGGAAAGGGATTGTTGGAACAATTTAGCATAAACATATATGCATATGATGCCATCAGTAGTTATGTTTTCTGTCCTAGTTTGGTGGAAGGCCGAAGACCAGTCAAGTTTTACAATTTTTAGTTCCCCTAAAATTGTGTGTGCGTGCAATGTGCTGTCATTTCTAGTTTACTGGGCATCTTAGCTCGCCTTTATTTGGGGGAATGGTGTTTGTACAGTGGCCCTTGCTCTTCTTTCAAGCACTTGAAGATTTATATAGCATAACATAATGATATATTCACTGCAGCAACAAAGAAACATGGCAATAATGGAATGTTTCATTTACTTGTGTCCAAAGGGTAATTTGGGATGTTGTCAAAACTATACATAAACTAACCAGTGTTTTGAAATGTGGCTGTGGTGTGTAGGCAATCAAGGGACTGCATAGTATATATATGATATGTAGGCTGCATATGTGGTTACTGGTTACTAATTTTGAATTACTTAAAAATAAATATAATATATTAAGTACAGTAAACCCATAATGCATCGCAATATTAATAACAATAATAACTGACAATTAGTGCTTACATTTAGTATCTAATATCCAGTAACAATAATTATAACATAATTAACATTTTAGCACCATTAATACCCATATGGCCATATCAGGCTCACCTAAAACCAATATCAAACCTAACCATCAGCTTGAACCTGGTTCATCTACATGGGCCCACATAAGAGTGGGCTTCATATACAGCTCTAGAATGCTAAATGGACGTACATATGCAGCTGTACTGAGTAGGCCATAGATAGTCAAGCAATGCTAAATGGACCAGCTTTTTGGTCTATACATGGAATGACCACATATGGTAAGAACTGCATATAGGCAATGTGGTGCGGTCATGGGACCGCATACACATATGTAGGCACATATGTGGCAGTATGTACTGCATTTTAAAACATTGAAATTGGCAAATGCAAATTGAAACTCTAGTCTAGCAAACCATCATTTTAATTCATGTGTTTTATCAACATTTCTACATAGAATTCAACACTCATTATGCAGACCATATTTCATGAAATTGCTGTATGGAGTATGCAGCTGCTGTCATAATTAGTTAGGCATGCACATACGTTCATCATAGCTTCAAATTGAAAAATGTCACTCTCTTATGCTACTTTAGAATCACTAGAGAGGATTTCTAGTGCAAATCCTTGGATGACATGATAGTTCTAAGTTGATAACTGGCCATTGGAGTGGATTTTATGTAGTGCATTTAACTCTTTCAATTGATTTCTTAAAAGCACTATGCCCTTAACTATTATTGATCATGATCAGCAGCCTCTTTTGCTTCAAAAGGTCTGGCTGATGTGCTTTACCTTCACCCACTTCAGCAAATAGCAATTTCACTTAGAATACTGCCAGCCTCCTACTGTCACCTTTTTGTTGACCATTGACTTCTCAACTGTCCATTTGCATCTTGGAACAGCTTGCTATGATTTTTATTTTTATTTTTTACTTAGGAAAGCTTTGATTATTCTCCTAACATCTAAACTTTAGAATGCAGCTGCCAAAGTTCTACAATTACCATGTAATTATGTGTCAGCAATTTTGCTATGGGCGCATTCACACTATTGAATCCCCAAGTATCTCCTATATTACCATGTTCTATGGGATACATAAATTTTCCACTCTATCTGCTTGCTCTATAAGCATGCAAAACTTGGTATATTATCTAACAATTTTCCATATGCACGCTGTGTTATGATTTACCTGAGAAAACATCATTATGCTTTCATCTGGAACTATATTCAGGAGTTTTGTCATCTTGTTTTGATTACTTTTTCTCTCTTTGCAGGGCCTATGATCACATTGTTCTTGTTCATTACAGAGAAGTGGCTGAGGTGTGTTATGGACCTTCCTTTACAAGAACTCATTTATGTTTAAATTTGTTTCTGGGTAAAAGGCTGTGGGTTTAATTAAAAAGGAAGAAGTCTAACAAGGGTTGTAAGTTGTAACTGAAAGAATAGAATACAAAAGTAAGAAATCAAGAGGCCTCACTTTATTGGGATCTCCAGAACACTCTATACAGCAATCCAAGAATGAAGAAAGAAACTTTAGACTGTCAATTTGGCTGCACATTACCAACATGAATCGCCATCTTATAGCACCATTCTTCACATGCCAGTGTACTGAAATGAGGATGTTCTATACCTCATGATGTTCAATTCTGTAAATATCATATCACCAGTTCATAGAACTAGTTATCAACATTTTTTTAATCTGCTCAACAACTCTGAAACCAAAGAACTGTTAATTTGGTTGCAGATCACTAACACGAATAACAGTTTCTGTAGCACCATTCTTCACAAGCCAATATACTAAAATGAGCTTGTCCTGTACCTGATGATGTTCAATTCTCTACAATATCATCATCAGTTCATAGAAATAGTTGCGGACACTCTTTATCTACCTTAAGAACTCTCTGAGCCCAACAAAAGGACAGCAGTGATTTATGTTACTTGGAGTTGCAACAAATAAGTACTTCTTGATGGTTTTCTCAAAGGTGCCTTTGTTATCCATTTGGTACTCCATGCTATTGTTGTCTTTCTCTTATGTTAAGTTCTCATGTTTTTGTAAGTTAACAAAGAAGATGACTATCTACCAAAAAGGGAAAAAAAAGATGACCTTATTCTATCGATGTGATTTTGTAATTATTCTGCTGTCTATTTGCTCTGTATTAAGTTTATACAAAAGAAAATTACTACAAATATTCATTAGATCAAAAGTGAATTATGAAAAAGGAAAGATACGTTTGGAGTTTTCACTATGGCACTTGCTGCTTTTGTGTCGTGCAGGGAAGATATGTTTCAGGATCTATTTCAAACTTGTCAACTGAATCTTGTTCAACTTTCAATCAGAGCACCAGTGTTAGTAACGCCCAATTTCAAGGTTTCATGTCTGGAACTAATGGCCTATATGAACCATATCGGAGCTCTTGCAGTCCAGGGTCTGTGGAAGAAGTTAGTTCTAAGTTTGTTATAGAGAACCTTGAGAGCGACCGCATCAATAAAATGGATAAATCGTTAAGTGATGGTCAATCATCACGGCCAGAGGTTAGTCAAGCTCTGCGGAAGCTTGCAGTGCAGTTAAGTCTGGATGATGATGATAACTCTATCTTCTTTGATGACCTGCCTGTGTACTCTGATCGGAATGAGAATTTACAAGATCAGGATTTTGGAACAAGGGACTCCTTACAAGAATCACGTGAAAATCTGCTCCATGGGTTGGAATTTACAGGGCAAGGTCAACTTGAAGAAGCCAGAAAGCAGAAAAATTACAACAGCATTCAGTCTCTGAAAACTTTTGGTATTTGTTCTTTTAATTACTCAAATTGGCGGATGGTTATCACAGATTTCCTGAATATCTATTGACATATATCGGCTCATTTGCCTATGAATCTCTTATGATACTTGAAAAGCTTGATTATGAAGTACAAAGTAGAACTGCGTATAGCATGCCTATTGTTGTTTCAGCATCGATATTCCATCTTATTTAGCTTATATTAAATCTAGTTTCACCATATGACGAGTTAAGCATATTTATATTTTACAGGCTTATTTCCTTCTTTTCCTTCTATAATTGAAAATTTGATAGAACAAAAAGCAATGGACTGTTGATGCATTGCACTGTAAAATTTTGTGAATATGTCAACATTTAAACATAAATATCATGCATGGAGATAACCACTAGGCTGTACCAGTCTATGCAGGCCAGCATGTACCTTGCTTGGGTGATTACTGGCACCCAACATTGGTTGGTTATGTGCCGTCCCATGCTTAAAAGTTAAAACCCTTTTTTTCCTTTGCATTTTAATCATGTTGGCAAGGCACTGCACAAGACATGTCAACCACTGGCCGGCAAGCCCTGTGTTGGTGGCACTTTTGTCCTTGACATCAAGTTATTCAATTTTGGAAAATGTCTTTCCTAGCAGATCTGTTGGGAACCTCATTAACTTCTAATGTTGTAAACTTTAAACTAATGCTCATTAGCTTTCAAAGCACACTCTTTTGTCCTAGCGTTTCTTGGGCCAAGGCGATTAACCTATCTCATAATGACCATACTTGGGTAAGCATGAACTGACTTGTGATTGTACAAGCCACTCGTAGTCTTAGGTTTGTATGAGCTGTGAATAGGCCAGGTTTGGGCTTGACATGGTCAAATTAGCTAGTGGCCTAGTGCTAGAAATCATTCAAAAGAATCAGCTTCCTAAAATTGACTGCCATGCATTTTAAACACTTTATCTGAATGGAGTGTTTCTTTTTGCAA
>JAOXJJ010000263.1:3972238-3994646 GCA_025769935.1 Phoenix roebelenii
GGGGGGGGTGGTGGTGGTGGTGGAAAAGTGTGTGTGAGAGAGAAGAGAGAGAGAGAGCTTGGTGCTTAACTTTATTTCACCCTCCCCTATAAAATAATGTTACCCTAGTTAGGTGGCCTTTTGACTGTATGACTGAAAAATATTATCCATCTGTTGGTGTTTCGTTGTTTAAAATGATAACCTCTCCCTATCCACCAGTTAACCAGCAAGCAAAAATTATAAAATTTGTATGAAGTTCATTCGTTTTCTTTTTTCCAACTTCACAAATTATTTTGTCATGGGAAGTGATTGAATTTACATTTACATCATCTGATGCAAGATGGCTGATATACAATGGAAGGATCTGCATGTAGGGCGAAATAGAGATCTACTGTAGAAAAACCCACTAGTGTTTAAGTTGACCCTATTTGGGACATTTGTCTGAACCTGATAGCTGCTTGTATTTTTGTAGGTAAATATCGAGACATTACAAAATAAACATTCTTATCGACAATTTCCTCACAAACATAGTGATATTCAACCTATATATGTTCCATCATTTTGTAGTGGTAATCTTTGCAATGCCCCTGGTTCAGATTAAGTATTATGACAGTTTTACTTGTATCTTGGTTCATAGGCTGTCTTAAACCCTAAGGATAGTTTTGCTTGCTGGTTAACTGGTGGATAAGGAGAGCTTATCAGTTTAACCAGTGAAACACCAGCAGATGGATAATATTTTTCACTCATAGGGTCAAAAGTCCATCTAACTAGGCTAACTTTATTTCATAGGGGAGGGTGAAATAAAATTAGGCACCAAGCTCTCTCTCCTCTCTCTCTCTCTCTCTCACACCCACACAAACAGTTTTCCATCACTTTATCTCACTGACCCTGGGAATGTCAACCAAATAGTGGATAATTTTAACCGCTTGTTAGCTGGTTTGAGGGTGATTACAAACAGTTAAATCTATTCCCCCCCTGGTTTGCTAGCCTGCATCCAAACAAAGCCTAAGTCTTTTTTTAATTATTATTATTATGTTTTGTTAACAGGGAAGTGATAGTCAAGAAATAACACTTTTGAACCAGTTCCATTGTGAAGTCTATTTTATTAAAAAAGCTTGAGGCCCAGATGAAAATATTAAATAGAAAATAGAGCAAAGTTGATGAAGTGGAGAGGTCCCCTGTGGAATACGGTTCAAAATTTGGGCAAGAAATATGGTTTAACTGTCTAATCACACAGGATGGATGTTGAGGTCAATATGTGGTCAAACAAAGAAAATATCATGAGGAAGAGTATGTTTAAGGATTTGGAGAAGCTAGTCATGAAACCATAGGTAGCGCTTGGCTGAAAGCTCGTAAAGCTGACTAGTGGACTGTATTTCATATGGCTTCTTGTCTTATCTGTGCTTATGACATCAGGAGCTTGAGGGAATTCACAAGGTTGTTCCTTGGTTGCATGAGCTTAAATTGTGATGGATAAGTCATATTTTCATATTCATCATTTGGCCTTATAGGTTTCACAGCAGAGTCCTCTCTTGTGAGGAGCTCAACACCAGTTTCTAGAGTTTTGATGTCAGGTTGACAATTGCTTGTCATATCTCATCACTCCTTCCATGTAGCCTTATCTACTTAATGTTCTGCCTTATAGCAAATTCCATATTTGAGAAGGAAAGGGTTGGATGATTATGATAGTGATGATTTGTGAAGCTGACTCAACCAGCTAGGGTAGATGTTTATGTTTATGATCATCCTTTCGCAAGCATTGTCTCACTGCTGTTTCCTATCCATCAATACTTACTTTTGGGCTAATACTGAATATGCTGATTTTTGGGGCCAATTGAAGTCTGGAACGTAGGAAGACCAGTTCGAGGTGCAGCTTATTATATAGTGTTATAGTAGTAAGCTATGATATAAAAACATTTGTATCAAAATTAACTTCAATAGTTATTATCTAGATTGTCATGTCAGTTTCCTGGTCTGATAAGTTTTCTATATGTTGACAGGCATGCGGTAATGCATGGGCTGAAATTAGGTTTAGCCACCTATACTACTGCATCTTGATCTCACCTTGTATGTAAACTTGATTGATTTTGCTGTTTTTTATATGTAGATGAATTTAACCATAGTCATAGTGGATATATTTTTATCCATTCTAACCTATGTTACTAACTGATGACACCAAAGAAGACAGTCTATATGTATTTGAAAAGCTGATTGATAGAATTAGACCATTATTCTTATATAACCATGTTGTTGTCTACTAATATGTGAAGATGCCTTTCAAACAGCATTGTAATAAATATGTTATATCTTTTAATACAAGTATTTGGATGCACTCTACACACATAAAACAAATGTCATACAAATGTATAATTGGATACACACTGCTCGATACACAACTTGATATAAATCCCCATTGCCTACAGAAAGTGGCACCTTAAACTGATACCATTAAGTTGCACAAACTTGTTGGCTAAGGGGTAGACGTCAGACCATTAACAAGGTTTCAAATACCAGTACCGTACCTCTTACCTTTTTTTTTTTGCCAGAATTATACAGTACCGGGTGTTGATACATAGTATGGGACTGCATCCTGTATGATACACTGTATAGCGGTGCTGGAAACCTGCTGGAATGGTATGGTACGTTCATACTGTCCCATTTCGTTGGTATTTGAAACCTTGAGTCCATATATTGGCCAAACCAAATGGCCCATATATTGTAGCAACCAACCCAACCAGACAAGTCCAATTCCAATCAAGACGTTGGAGGCAATGGATCAGTGGCTTAAGGCATTGGTTTTCTAAATCAACATACGAGAATATTGTATCATGGGTTTGAATCCCATTCCTCTGGGATGGAAGTAGAATGGCTTGACAAAATTTCGTAAGAGAAAGAACCTCTACGAAATGGAATAAAAGTGAAAGACACCTGATTTATGTGAACACTCATGTCCAGCTCCAAAAATCCATTGGGGATACGTATTTGAGTTGGATTTTTATTAGACACTTAGATACTTATGAAGTTCTTTGGTAGCTATTTTTAAATGTTGGAAGATTTCAACTCTTCCAGCAATGAGTTTGATTCTCTATTTTGACATCCGGAGTGATTATCTGTTCTTTTCAGATATTTGTAAAGGATGTGGATATTGAAACAACTTTGAAAATATTATTTTTCTTATAACCTTATGTTAATTGGTTTGAATGAGAACATGTATATCGAAAGAGTTTGACAAACAATATCTTTTCAACATTTTCTTTTTAATGTTTAAGCAGACAATTTTTAAAGGTACAAATCTATGATTTAGTTAAAATTATCATTTAACTTACGTATTCTGTATCCCTCTTTTTTCCTCTTGCCAACTCGGACACCTAGATAGGCTTCCAAATCTGATTCTCCTATATGTGACCAAGCAAAACTGAACTACACCAAACCCATGCCAAATCATGTCCAAGTGGAGCTGAATTGCAGCGCTTGCGAAAATTCATTTTATTTATTATCTAATATATTGCTGTCTCCTAGGATGACATCCATGCTCACATAAGCATTCTGATCTTGATATAGTGGAGGAATCATATTTGAAGATTCTAATATTTGAATATGTTGGATGCTTGTAATGAATAGGATCTGTATGTTTTGCAATTCTTTGTTTTTATTTAACCTTTAATAAGATATGAGAGGTTGAGTTATACTTAAAGGGTCACTTTGCACATGCATACATCCATATGCTTTGAGTATTCTTTCCCCCCGTCATCACTTTTAGATAAAACTTTTGCCATTTTTGGTATCCATATTTATAGAGGTACTTCAAAAGTTTTTTCTTCTCATCCATGTTTTCTCAGTAACATTCATTCAAAAAGTTTCTTTTGTGTATCTTAAGTGTTTTAATTGTGATGCCTTTTTCACATGCATGTGGACATAACAAACACATGAGAGTTTTCATTCTATCATGGTTTGAAAACACCAACCATATTGCATACATACAGCATAATAGTATTATACCTACCCTTATATACCTCATGTTGTATTGCCTTGCAATGGCAAATCATGAGTAGATACGGCGACTTTCCTGCAGTATGTACTATGTTGGACACAAGGTTGGCGGAACTGTCTCGGACCGAGCGGTCCGCTCGTTCTGAGCCGTACTGGTAGCTCACTGGTATGGTTCCGGCTGAAAAAACAAGACGGATGCTGGAGTCGAAGAAAGAGAAGGAAAGAGAGAGTGAGTGGGGGAGGAAGGGAGGAGTAGTGGCGGACGCCGGCGGAAGGCCACCTAGGGGGGTGGCGGAGGCCGCGGAAACCAAGGCAGCGGTCGGTTCCCTTATTTCGAATGAAACAGGGGTCTGGCCGCGGCGTCGCCTGCCGCAGCCTCTGCCGGCCCTCCTCTGGCTCTCCCTCCTCTGCTCTCTCTCTCTTTTCCTCTCTGCCACGGTTCCTCTTTCGGTACGGGCTTGACACGGCCCGTACTAAGTCATCCTGCTGGGGAACCGGTATGGTGCCCGATACTAGTTTCTCCGACCTTGATTGGACATGCCGTGTATGCCTCCATTATGCAATATATCAAACCTTGATTTTGATACCCATAATGTCAAGCTGGGAAATTCAAAATTTCAATAGTTGATAACTTGATATTATCTTATCAAATAATTGTTATCAACATTTCATCTTGATTCTTTTTTGCTTTTTTGCTCACAGTTTCTAATGATAAGCATGATATGCACTATTGACCCTTTCCTTATCAGCGTAAGGTTTTGGGCAGTTGGTTAGATAACGTGATATTAGAGCTCAAGTTTGTTGGAGGCCATGAGCTTGAATATCCTCTAGTTCAGTTATATGTTTGATTATTCTTGATTTTTTTTTTTTTAATTCTATATCTTGACTCAGTTATCCCTCCACGTGTATGGTCTTGGCCACATGTTGGGGAGGGGGTGTTAAGCTTGGTATACATTAGTGACCCTTTCCCTATTAGCCTAAGCTTTGGGAATCAATTGGTTAGTTAACATTGAATTAGCTTTAGTAAAACTATTTTTAATCACCATGGAACCTATTATGTGGTTGCCAATGATTTGCAGGGTGAGATCTTGTTATTACATTGGATTGAACACAAAAATAATTCAGGAGGAACCGTATCAAACTTAAGTTATATTTATTGGTCGCAGTCCTTTTAGAATTACTTACCCTAGTTAATTAAATCATATGGATCAAATGTATTTGCTAACACATTGGTCACATTTTAATGAACCCCAGTTAATAGCTTGTGTTCTCACTGCTAACATATGCAGAAAAATGAGCAAGTTTTATTGAAGCTTCTGGTATCGGTAATTGATAAAGCTTCAGAACTTTGCAGGGAATGTTATGAGCTTGCTGTCAATTTTTATTTAGTGTTTTTTTTTGGAATTTATCTTGTAGTAATGATCAAAATATGTAGCTAATATTAATTGTTTTTGTTTATTGGTTTCAAAAATTAATAGAATGGATCGATGTCCTTATGATTCTATACCATCATAGTGAAGCATGAAAAGTGCAACCAGATAACTCCTTATGTAGGTTTCAAGACTCTTGTTCCTTCTTAATCATTCTTAAATTCACTACTCTATTTAATAATCAAGTCACTGCACAAGTGTTTTTTTTTTTCAATTTATAGTCACAGTTATCTCATATCCAGATGAATTTGCATTAGAAAATGAATAATTTTATGGATCAGTCTGAGAGATAAACTAGTTTTTTGATCTATCATGCTACGACATTCTCACAGTTTTTTTTCCTGCTTGTTGTATACCAAAAATGCCATCTTAACCTCAATACTCCGAGCATCTTTTATTTTGTTTTCTTCTAACTTTTAAAATATCTGAAACTAAAATTTTTCTTATTCACATTTCACCCAGATGATCATGTAATGCAGCAAAACCAGTCACTATGCTTGGATTACGGTATTGAGAGGAAGCAATCTCCTTCTTGGAAAGACATGCTGGAGTTGAGTTCGAGTTCAGCAGGAGTTGATTCCCATGTTAACACTTCAAATATCTCAGTCGTAGATGGCATTTCTGAGTCTTCCAATTGCAGCACTAGGGCATTTGGTTCAGCATCTCCTGCTAGAAATATGTTCAACCATGTAAGAGTTTCATATTTTGTTATATTATTTCTCTATCATTATATCTGGATTCTCTCTGGTTTCAGCATTAGCCACAAGGTACACCAGATCGGCTGTTATTTCTCGCATCTTTTACAAGTCCAGTCATATGTTAAATTATCGAAATAAACTATTTTGCTATGACTAAGAACTGGCTTCTGGTATGCCATCTTTGACAGGTGCATGAATTTGAGTTTTTAGTAATGGCTTCCTTTGATATCTTTGGCTTTAGCAAAAAACAAGTCCTAAGCTTTTCCTATCTTTTTTCTGAAAAAAACAGATTTATCTTTCCTTTTGCAAAAGCATGCCATTACATAGGACATGTAATTTGGTCACCTTTCAGAAATGGACTACAAAATATTTTCATTTGCATTCTCTTTACAGGATGCGTGGATCTCTTCCACAGAAAGGGTTGATATGTCTGCAACTCCATTTGAGGAGTCAGAAAATTTGACTTGGCTTACAGCAGAGAGTAGGCCTAGTGGTAACCAGATCTCTGAGAGTGATCTAAGTTTACAGCTATCAGCAACAAGAAGATTTTTGTTAGGCTCTGGCAATCCTGTGGAGTCACCAACCTCTAGTTCACAGCTCTCAGATGCTGGAGGACACCATTCCTCTGGAACAAGTATTGTTGACGCCAACTTTCTGCTCAAAAAAGAAAATAGCACTGATTGGATGGGGACTGAGCCTTTAGCTGCTGGGAATAATACATACACTCCTGACTTCTTGGGCTCATGGTTTGACCACAGCCAATTTGAAAGTTCTGTTGGAATGTATTCAAGTTTGACTGTAGCACAGAAACAACGGTTCAGCATTCATGAAATCTGTCCTGAATGGGCATTTTCATTTGAAAGTACCAAGGTACACTGTAGAAAGTCGAAATTGTTATCAATTATACTATCTATGTTTTTTCTTACTTTGATTCTTGTGTTGAAAGTTGGATTCAACAAAGTATTTGAAACGTTGCACATATCAAAATGTGATATGGTTACAGGGTCTCTTCATTCTTTAATAAATTAGGTGGGATTTGGCCATCCCCTTTTCACAAATTTGTAAAAAAAAAGAAAAAAAGTGATATAGGCACAGAATCTTGTTCTCAGGTTCAAAATAGAGTCCACTGAAGGATTTAACATGCGTTTTAGCAATTGAATCTTTTTCAGTTCTTATAGACATGTTTTACATGAAAGTGTTGTAAGAATTACGTGGTAAGAAAATGATTTGGAGGTCTTGTATTTTTTTTTTACTGAATGTCTACAAGAGTCTTATGTGAAGTTCAAGATATCAGCTTCAAAACATGGATTCTTATGTACTCAGGTGAGGTTTCTGGTGGAGAATATTTATCTTTCATTGAGGAGCCTATGCTAAAAATGTTAGTACCCTGTAAGTGGGATTTGCAAGAGTAGTTCACAGATTATGGCTTGGTATAAAACAACCACTGCTTTAATTGAAGATTTCAGTACTGATTAATTCCAAAACTTTTACCTAAAATTAATTTGCAGCAACAATTTCTGATGCTAATTTTGATTAAAGTGAAAGGCTTTCTCATGTGTATTTTTAGAATTAATATTAGGCTGATCATGGTTAAGAACTTGGGAAGATTGATAAAGATGTCAACGTCTATGAGTTTGACCACTATTTATGCAATTTTACATGCGGACACATGGACATCTGGCTTTATAATTATTTATATTTCTTATTTTCCACAAGCATTTTTTATTCGACTTGATTTATTATGCAAATAACCAAGAAACATGTATGAAAACCGTGGGAGAACTAGCGAAATACGCTTATTCTTTGTGCAAATTGATGGGAAACACCAGGTAAAGTTCCCTATTGTTTACATTGCATATTTTCTAAATCATTTTTCATTTCTTGGTTGTAGTCAGCTTCTTGTGCACATACCTAGCTTTATGTTTTTTCTTATCACTACCTGTATCTTATTCCGCTTTGTTTTGGCATCTGGGTTTATGGTCGCGACTTGGAAATGAATGTAGTTCTCTACTTAAAGCTTTAGATTTTTCTTTTGTCATGTCTTCTATATAGCTTTATGGGAAATATGGAAGGTTACCCCATGGATTCATGAACTTAAATTGTGTGATCAATAAGAGGACTTCATAAGCTTATACGGGCTTCATTGGTTTTATGGTAGAGCTCTCTGTTGCTCAAAGTTGCCTGGCCAGGAGATCAGTGCCAATCATTTGAAGGGTTGACAGCTGAAAACCAGCATAAAACCAGTCCATTGTGGATCATATATTGGCCCATAAAGATCCCTTGTAGATGGGTTAACTTTTTCTAGTTAAGGTTTAGGTATCCGTCCTTGTATTTGATTCCCTTCTTAATTACACATAAATTGCTAACAGTGTGAATAAGGCATATTTGTTTCATGACTATTCAGTACATTTTGTGCTTATCTCTTCCGTACATCATCTCTCCAATACCATCTTTTGCATTCGATATTCAAAATTGTCCATTTCCAATAAGTCATGCCATTTTTTAAAGTTGCAATCAGTTTAAAAGACCTTTTCTACTTTAGCATTTAAAGTTTACAAAGTTTTAGATTGTCCATAAAATTTTGTGCTTCCATTTCTTAATCTAAACACATTTCTGAAACTAATTATTCTTTCATATATTTCTGCAGAATTGTAATAATTGTTTTCCTTAAACAACAATTTTGCTCTCCAACTTAGTGAATGAGAAACAAGCTTATGATGCAAAACCTTGTAATGCAGGTTATTATTACTGGAGAGTTTCTTTGCAATCCTTCAGAGTGTGCCTGGGCGGTTATGTTTGGTGATCTCGAGGTTCCTCTCGAAATTGTTCAGGATGGTGTCCTTCGTTGCCAGGCTCCTCAACATCGTCCTGGTAAGGTCACATTGTGCATCACGTCTGGGAATAGGGAGTCCTGCAGTGAAGTACGGGAATTTGAATTTCGTGCAATAGCAAAAACCTCTAGTTCCATAGGCACTTCGTCATCAATAGATGCAACAAAAAGTGCTGAAGAGTTGTCATTGCTTGCCAGACTCGTACAGATTCTTTTATGTGGGCATGATAGTTTAACAGTTTCAAAAGGTGCTGTTGCAGAAGTTGAACAGTCCAGAAAATTGAAAACAACTGATGATCCGTGGAGGCAAATCATCGAGTCACTCCAAGTTGGTTGTGAAAGTTCATTAGGTTCTATAGAGTGGATCATGCAAGAGCTATTAAAGGATAAATTGCAGCACTGGATATCATCAAAAAATCAAGGAAATGATGGGGCAAGTTGCTTGTTATCCAGGCAAGAGCAAGGCATTATACATTTGATTTCTGGTTTGGGATATGAGTGGGCCCTAAATCCTATTCTTAGTGCTGGTGTTGGCATAAATTTTCGTGATGCAAATGGATGGACTGCCCTCCATTGGGCTGCACATTTTGGAAGGTGATTGAAATCTTTGTTATGAAATATATATTATTTGATGATGTTTTTAATATAGAAGTGGCCATGCATTCAACTTTGAATTTTTCTGATTGAGAAAGCAGAGCTATATGTGCTAACAAAGAAGAAAAAGAAAATGTTGAGATTTCTGTAATTTAGTGTATATCTAAAGTTATGCTCCATAGTGGACAAATGTTATTTTTTACAGTTAAAAATGTTTTCTGTGGCAGGGAAAATATGGTTGCTGAACTTCTTGCTGCTGGTGCATCAGCTGGAGCTGTGACAGATCCCACTCCACAAGATCCAGTGGGCAAAACACCAGGTTTTATAGCTTCTGCAAGAGGCCACAAAGGTCTTGCTGGATATCTTTCAGAAGTCGCTCTAACTAGCCATCTTTCTTCTCTCACAATGGAGGAAAATCAGATTTCCAAAGTGTCCGCAGAGGTGGAGGCAGAGAGAGCTGTGGAAAGCATATCCCAGAGGAGTGTCCAAATACATAGTGGTGGAACAGAAGATGAGCTTTCACTTAAAGATTCTTTGGCAGCTGTCAGAAATGCAGCTCAAGCCGCAGCACGCATACAAGCTGCTTTCCGTGCTCACTCTTTCAGAAAGAGGCAATACAAGGCTGCTTTAAGTCAAGATGGCTATGGTATGACTCAAGAAGAGATACAAGGGCTTTCTGCTGCATCAAGGCTGTTTCATGGTTCTCATGATCAGAAGTTTGATAAAGCAGCTCTATCTATTCAAAAGAAATATCGAGGTTGGAAAGGACGAAAAGACTTCTTAACTTTACGTCACCATGTAGTAAAGATACAGGTACTTAACTGCACTGCCCCATTCTTTTTATACAATGGCGCATGTACGTGTGCACCAATGAGATTTCCAATTGCATTCACAATATTGTATGACTATACTGGGAAAGGTCCGCTGAACCATACTGGGAATTGTGCTGATTGGCCGGCGGTATAGTATGGTGTGGATCCGTAATATGCTGTTTTGGTCTGTTTCGAACTTTTTTTATTTTTAAATTTTGAACCGAAGTGGGCATATGGTTTGCTGAATTCAATTCAAACTTCAAAAATTAAAAAAAAAAGTTGGGACCAGTTTGTTCCCTTTCTCAGAGAGAGGGAAAGGGAGGGAGGGAGAGAAGGTGGAGGGCTGCCTTGGCAAACCCTAACCCTAAGCTGTGTACGCATGAGAGGGAGACGAGAGGATCGCCTTTACAAACCCTAAACCTATGGTTTGCTGTACCGCCTTGTGTCGCCTGGTACGGGGTGTACCATACTGTACCGAAAGAAAATCGGTATAAAACTTAATTTCAAGTCGGTACAAGCCTCGTATAGCCTGTACCGAGGAGTACTGCCCTATACCGACCTGGACTGACTTGTTCCGAGGCGTACTAACTTGTACCGAGATGAAAATTGAGAAAAATGGTTGGAGAACTATTTTGGTACGAGGGTGTATCATATTGTACTGTACTGAATTGATAAGATATCGATACGGTACCCAGTACCGAGATTACGGACCTTGCCTAAAGCTAACTTGAGTACATGTGCGCGCATGCGTGAGAGAGAGAGAGAGAGAGAGACCTACCATCTGTGGAAGGGCGGACCATCGGGAGGGGGGTGCGGTGCTTGCAAAAGGGGGTCGCTCTCTTGCCTTCTTTTTCGAGCCAAAGGGTTGCTCTCTCACACTCTCTCTCGATATTTCTAAGCTAGGGGGAGCGAACTAAATATATAGCCAGAACTGTGTTTGTTGCTGACCTATCTTGCTCAGTACATCTCGAATCCGCCGATTTGGCATGGTTTGGCATTCCTTGATACCAGGTGGTTTCATCTGAAGTTTACAAGTATAAAAACTAGAGCTATGAGCCAAATAATATATGTATTGTGTCATTTTATGAACTGTTGTAAATTGAACTACCCATTGACCAACTATAGATTTAGGACAGATTGTTTGACAATTATAAGCTTAGGTAAATGCATTTCTTGGATGAATTTATTTGAGCGTGAAGGGTGTTCATGTTGCAAGGTCTCACGAGCTTTTCTAACTGATTTTGAAATAAGTTGAAAGAACCATTTTGTTGGGAAATGGGGTTTTAGAGGAGAATCGAGTGGTTATAAAGAAGAAAGAGCGAAAAGAAAATTAAATGGAAATATTACATACTTGCAAATTGGTTAGTGAAAATATTTTACATACTTGAAAAGGCATTCTTCAATTTTTAGCACCACAAGTTGAATATGAGTTGTTTCTTTCGTGGGTTCCTTTCTAATTCCGTGGGAATAGGGATTGTGTTACAAAGCACAAAATATTCTTAGATGCTGTAAAAATGCTGGGACAGGGATGGGAGTAGTTCGGACTTCGGAGGAAGGGAAAATAATTGATGCAGATACAGAGATATGAATCTTTTCCGGAATATCTTAAGTATTTATTTTCATAAAATATTCACATTTTTCGACTCATCAAACAATTAACCTATGAACCTGTATAAAATTTTCTCAGTGGTTATTATATGGCATTAAATCTTCAGTACCTAATCTATGCATATAGATTCTTTTCATCAGCAAGGGGATCAAGAAATTAGTTCATTCTTTAAATGTTATCTACTTGTTAGTGTTTCCAAATATCCCAAACAACTTTGTTGAATTTTCAGTCAAAATGAAAAATTACTAGAGTTCTCAAACCTGTTTCTATTTAGTTATCTAATCTAAATTCAATTTTTAGTGAATTTAGAAGAATGTAAAGAAGGCTTGCCTAACTGTCTCTCTGATTTATATTGATATGTATATTGATTGATGTTTGATTTCTGATATACCTATGTTGCCCTTGTTTAGTTGTTTGTTTCTTTGTTGATTTGCCTGACAACCCTAGACAGCGCTCTAAAAGGTGTCTGAAAGAGGATTGAAACAATGTCCCATGAAGATTGAATTGCTGGAATGTAACCAAGATCTTAATGCATATAATTAAGAGATTGAAGTACATCTGGAAGGAGAAACATGCATCCATTCAATATTGCATTTTTTTCTAGCAAAATATCATGAGTTCCACATCCTTTGGTGAAAAAATGCACCACACAACTTAAATAATATGCAGTTCAATTGAGTGCTGCTTAAAAATTCTTTACAAAAGCATGGAGCTTCTTAATTTCTTGTGGATTAAATGTTGTGATGAAGCAGTGGTTAAGCTTGAATATTGAATCTATTAGAACATGAACTGCAACTTCCATTCCATGACAGGTCTTGAACTCTCTCTTTTTCGCTTTTCTTTTTTGTTTTAGATGCAGAATTGATGCTTATAGGGATGATGGCTTTTTGTAATCTTGTCTCCTTAAATTGTTGATGCTCTTGTTGGTGAAAAAAGGAGTTGCATATATTCTTCTGATGTAGCTACTTTTTTTAATTTAAATTATGACAGGCCCATGTAAGAGGTCATCAGGTAAGAAGGAAGTACAGAGATATCCTTCGGGCTGTCAGTGTTGTAGAAAAGGTTGTACTCAGGTGGCGTCGGAGAGGGGTCGGTTTACGAGGCTTTCGAGCTGAACCGGAATTGCTTGGTGATGAAGAGGAAGAAGAAGATGTAGCCAAGGTTTTCCGAAAGCAGAAAGTCGATGCAGCTCTTGATGAAGCTATGTCTCGAGTACTTTCAATGGTTGACTTTCCTGATGCGAGGCAGCAATACCGTCGAATGCTTGAAAGATATCGCCAAGCTATGGTAATAACCACCAACATTTATACCATAAATATTTGACAGATCTAGGACTAATTACAGTTTGGTTTTATTTTCTGCCTTCAAATGTACTGTTTTTTTAGCAAACTCGCTGTTGGGAAACACTGAAGTTTTGAACCCGGTACCTCCCCCAACCAGAAGGGGGCTGCAACCGGTGGGCTATGGCCTAGTTTGCTTGTACTTATCTTCTAGGGAACATTTATCTCCCTCATCGCTGGAATAACTATACCTGTTGGATATTAAACAAGAGAGGCAGTCTTGAACTGCAAAGACTATCTGACAAGTTTTCATAATTTGGATTATATGGTTTTCTTTCTTTTGGAATGCGATATTACCGAACTTCTGCCAAAATTTTGGATTATATGGTTTTCTTTTAGAATCCTTTTCCCCACATAATTTGCATCCAGTGGCATATTGACTGCTAGCTGTGCTAATGGTCATTATAGTGCTTTGATTACTTTTGCCATTTCTGCCGTTTCTGGTATTCAGATAAATCTCAAACCATGTGCCTAAACTTTATTCTATGTTAATTCACAGCCTGTGTCAAGTAATGCAGATGAAGCAACATCAAGATTTCGAGATGATTTTGAGATAATAGAAAATGACGACTTCATGAACTGATTTGAATTTGGGAAGACTTGGACTCATATTGACTCACTAGCCATCAGGTTTCGGCGAATCACAGATAGTGAATGTTAGATGATATTGCAACATTCAAGCAGCCTGTTCATAATGTACTGAATTGCTTTTGGGTCCTATATTTGTTCTTGTAAATTGTTGTTCTTAATGTTGTACATATGATCAAATGTAATCAGCAATATGTGCATGCATGGCACAGCTGCGTTCTGCTGTAAGGGTTATCTTACTGTTGAAATTCTGAATCTAGGAATAGGAAGTTTGTTGAAGGGTCTATTTGGCATTGTCTCTGTTTTTCTCTCTTTTTTTTTTATAATATAAACCAAGAAAGAAATGATGTTTTGTAATTCATTTTTTATCTTTAGTTTTTCTAAAAATCCTTTTGTATTTTCTAGAAATTGTAAAAATTAGAAAATTTGTTTTTTTTTTAAATTAAATCATTTATAAGCATTATCGCCACCACCAGCACTCTCTGTCACTACCCATTGCAGTTCGTCGGCCACCGTTTTTAGCCACTGTTATTTATTCTGCCGGCAGCCACTGCTAATCATCGTTATCATCGCTATCGCCACCTTTGCGTTACCGAAGGTTGTCCATAGTGATTTTCCTTTGTATTGCCATCATTGCTTCTGCTGCTGTGTCCTCTAGTCCCTCCATCATCAAACATAAAAGAAGTGATTATCTGTGTAAAACAAATTTTTGGTTTCAGTTTTCAGAAAAAAAATAATTTATTTTTATAAAATTTCAAAATTGGAAGTGATATCCAACAGAATCTAAAGTTTTCAACAATTACAGGATGCATAAAAAAAGATATTTTGGTGGTATCTCTCTCGTATTATCAACTCCCCAACCTCAAAGGGCATTATAGCTATGGTTTAGTGCAAGCAATATGCTTTATCTGCAGCTTTTACCAATGCGATGTAGCAAAACTTTTTAAAACATATATTTTGGGGTTCAGGATTGCGGGCTAAAGGCATTAGCTTGCCTAATTTGATTTGGAGTAATTGAATCATCTGGTCATCTACTGCAATCCTAATTTAAAATAATAGCTGTTAAATGGTTGAGGATCCTTTGTTATGTATCACAATATCAGGGAAAATAATAATGGCTGATATAATGGGTTATTCAGTGATACAACAGTCTGATATAAAACAAATTGCAGCTGTGATTTTATATTTGCATTGTTCTCTTAATATAATATATATTTTCTTAAGTTTAATTTTCAGAAATTTTCTGAAGTGCATGCATGCACACACACATATATTTCCACTTTCAATTTTTTAAATTAATTTTTAGCATGCATTGCATGTATCTATTGGTAGTGTGTATGTATGAATGTATGTATAAAAGGAAGATGACAATGGCTGTTACAATGGGTTGTTCAGTATTATAGTTATCTGTTTTAGAACAAATAGTTGCTGTTATTTTGAATTTGCACTGTTCCTTGATAGAATAATATTTATTTCTGAAATCCAATTTCTTTTATAAATTTTATCAAAAAAAGGTTTCTATCACCTAAAAAAAATAATTTTTATAGTAAAAAATAATTTGAACAATAATGCTATTGGCTTTTCCTGTTATTGTCTATTTCTTTCAGTTACAATAGCCTGAATTATTATATTTAAAATTAATTGGCTCCTAATTACAAGAGGAGTAAATAATGATTGTTATAATCATTAAAACAGTTAAGAATGGTTGTGGTGGTGGTCCATTACAGTGGAATAACTTTATTTTTGAAACCTTGGTACCAACCTTGCACCTGTAATTATAGTCTGAAACTGGAAAGCTCTAAATTGTTAAAAAATGCCATCATAGGACTCACCATTAATCTAAAAGATTAAAAAAAAAACTTAAAAAATCTCTGGCCTCCAAGCCTTCACCAGTCCACCTTGCTGATGCTACTCGTAGGCCTAGCAAGGGTTTTAATTTTCCTTTTCATGTTTAATAATATATATATATATACCTATTGGGGAGTCTTCCCCTTATTAACTAATTATACGCTTTGATAAATTTTGTCACATCTTGTGCTAATGACATTTATATGCAATCGAATTCCTATTAATGCTTGCAATATCATTAATGATGATATTACCTACTTTGTTGTTAACTTGCTCTTGCTCATCACAAGACAATCAAATCAGAAGGCAATGGCGGCCTGCAATTTGTATTTTAGCCCAAACAATCAGCCCTTACCTTGATTTCTAGCATACAAATCCTTCAGAAGGGTGACAATCAAATCATGGACTGCATTAACTAAAAACTTGGTGTGAAAAACTTTGGGTGGCTGGGTGTTTTTCCAGTCTCCCTTACATCAAAAAAAAAAAAAAAGTCTTTGTTAACTGGTCTCTAGTTTGGTGCCTAGGTTCACTTAGATGCTCCACTTGATCTTGGGTAATAAAGATGGATACAGAAGAGCCCAGACCATATACACTCGCATCTTTCTATTAAATCATTAGAATTATAAGACTCTGGATGGTTCTATTCCTATTCCCATTCCAAGAGAAATGCAAATGTCCCAATTCCCCCAAACCCAATTCCAACTCTCTTTTGGTGTTCAAATCTTATTTCGGTTCCAATTCTAATTTCAGTCACGAACCAAACGCGTCGGAAAATATGACCATTCTAATTTCCATTTCAATCCTTTCTAATTCCAATTCGTATTTTCATTTCGATTGCAACCCAAACATATCTTGGAATTATTATGGGGCCGCTGCCCAAGTGCCCAGCAATGCTATGGCTAAATTTGCTTCATCTTAATCCTAGTTGTGCTTCTTGTCAAATAGACCAAGATGGATGGTAATTTTTGATGCAGGAATGGTTCAAATTTTTGGATTTTGGGCCTCAACTGCAGTGACCTCCTAAATGATTTCAGCACAGTTGAGGGAGGTTGGCTTAAGGAATCCTTTTGAGTTGTTAATTTTAAAAGATTCATGGGATCCCATGAACCGAACAGTGAAACAGGACACCCAAGCCCACCATAGACAACAACACCAGAAACTCTATTTTTTGGCAGCATAAGGAAGCTCTAGAATTCTACCTTCATCCATATCCAAACTTCCCAAGATTAAGTATTAAAATATTGTGACAACACATAGTTTGGCAAATTTCCATCAGAAAACAACATCGTCCCTTGATAATCCTTTGAGACACCTGACCTTTGATATTTGTGTGGAGACGAAAAATAAAAAAAAAACTTCAGTATGCAGGCTGGTTACAACAAAAATTCTCTATGTACTGGCACTAGCAATTCAATTGATCTGAGTCACACTAAAATGTTTGAAATGCTTCAATTCATGTGACAAGATAAAGGTTTTAGGTCACAGACTGGCATACTGAAAATAAGTTCATTTTCCTGAACTAATCATCCTTAGTAGATTCTAATCATTTTCCTGAACAAATCATCCTTAGTGCTTAAAAAATATATCCTTAGGGGATAAAGACAAGGACCACCATGGGCGTTTGGTAGCCACATAATGGTGGAGAGTGGGCTGCTTGCCATGTGTGACAGCTGCATGAAGTTGAGTCCTTGTGTGCTTTCTTGCTGTAGGAAAAATGGAGTCTTACACTGACAGCTAAAAATATTTAAAAAGAAAAAGCAAACAAGCAGTGGGTGATCAGTTGGATTACTTGCTTAGAATTCTTCTTTTTTTTTTCTTGTTTTTTTTTCTTGTTCACTATGGAGTTGGTTGAAGAGAAGGATGAGAGGTTGGAGCTGGTACATGTGGCTCTCCACCAGCTCTTGGAGGAGAGGAAGAGCACAGTAAAGGGAAAAGAAGAAGAGGAAGAGGAAGACCTCCTCCTCTCCAGATTGCTCTCCCAGGTAGTCTCTCTATATAAGAGTAGAAAAATATTTCCTTGTAAGTTTGGAGCATCTATTTTAAGGACTCTCACTTTTGAGCTATTTCTCTACTTAATTAATAAAACACCTTCTTTTTTAATAAAACGCATTTTTGACACGGTATTCATCAACTGAATCACCAGTTTTATTTCCTTACATCAATTATATGAATAACTATGTTGGATTTCTAGAAGAGAAACCATGTCTTCAATCTTTTGGCACACAAGATTACAGTTCTGTGCTTCGATTTTTGTATGTAATTAAATAACACTTCAATTGCACCAAATACATGAATTCTCCAATTGGAGTTTAATTCTTGTGAAATTTTCATATATTTAATTTTTTTTCTAAGTCAAAACGATGTCAAGTGAACAGTTTCATTTTCTCACAACATATACATGATATATCCACTTGGAGTTCCAGTCTAAAAACCCCTGAATTGCCTTCTTGGAATTTTAGTCTGAGAACTCCTGCACTCCATCTTTTGATGATTCAAAGATAACAAACAAACAGTTCTGTACTTTTTTTATTTGCAATAATATCAATCAATCGAATCAGCTACTTGATAGTCTTGGATCAAATTCATGTATTAGCCTCTTAGAACCATTGTACAAAAGTTCCTGCTTTTAGTCTTTATAGATGTAATGTAATGAACAAAAGTTGCGTTCCTCAGTCATCTTAGATGGTGTCAATCAGCTTAAACAGAACTTATATTGTTCTTACATGAAACACATTGATTATCCACTAGGAATTCTAGTATGGAAGTCCCTCTGTTCAATAGTTCAATCTAAGACAGATGAACAGTTGCCTGCTTTAGTTGTTTTAAAGGGTGTCTGTCAGTTGAATCAAAGCTTCATTTCCTTGCATCAAACGAATGAAGAACCCAATCAGAGATCTAGTCTAAAAATTCTTACAAATTTAAGAACAAGAATGAGATCCAGTTATTTTTTGAGGAAGTGTTTTCTAATGAAATTATTTTGTTATTGTCCATTATGTGGTGTTTCTAATGTCATGCTATTCCAGAGCTCAAGAACTCATCTATTTTAGAATGTTGTGAGCTTGTGATGTGTCCAGTTGGAATCCCTGCAGAAAGATGCCAACAACACCCAATTGCCTGCAGATTCACACAATAAGGAAGAGCCATCATCCTCCTCATCATCGAAGAATGACGATTGCGACATCGATAAGGTGGGGATGGATGAGGTAGTGAGGGAGCTAAGGAGGGTGAGGAGGCAAAATTTTATTACTCATTGCCTGCTTTCTGTCATGATCATTATCACTGCCTATTGGCAGTTCAATGAGGTCTCCCTCTTGCTCGCCATCAAGGAGAAATTAAGCCATCCACTAAGAGCTGTTGGAGATATGATCAAAGGATCATTCAAGGGCCGAGCCAAGAAGCCACATAGTGAAGCACCCTCTCTCCATCCAATCAGTGTTCCGGAGATCACCCATGTTGATCTACCATCCATAACTCTAAACAACAATGCTTCTCATGCTATTTGATGAATGAATTGTGTGAGATGTCGCATCACTTCTCATGCTATTGGAGATCAATTGGACATTCATTTGAACATACCATATGTGTGATCCTTCTGTAGTTGATCTGCAAACTACTTTCAAGAGGTTTCTAAGGTACAAATATATGAAGTCTTTGGTTGATTCATATTCTTGAAAATATACTAATTGCTTATGCTGTAAATCTGATGGATTCGAAGTGATAGTAATGGTCGTGAGGTTGGATTAATTTACTACTTACTACCTATAAAAGACGTGGCATTCAATACTAAGAAATTTTGACAGAGAAGAAGCATCTACTGATAGCAATCATTTGGACAAATATGTCATCCCCGGGCTGATGTCTACGACCTATCCAATGCGACGTATTTTTATTTACAAATTATTCTAGTTGCATGCAAAATTTCCACTATACTTCTTCCTTCATTGTCTACAATAATCACATAGCTCAATTATGCCCTTGCACCTGATATTATGCACCATTTTTTATCCTAATGAAGTTTAAAAGGACCCTCTAGAAGTCATCTGTGCACAGGATTTTTATGTAATCACTGTGACAGTCCTTGCAAATTGGTCTGCAAGTGGTTTTCCTCCCTTAACACATTTATCTGGTTTTTTTTGTGTGTGTGTGGTTAATTAGGATGAAGGCATCCTTACAATAGACAGGACTTGAAAAAATTTTATCATCTGCTGCTTTTAGTTTTACTGGCAGGTTGGATTCGTCTGCTAACACCTAATTTCTCATTGCATTATACTGGTTCCTGCTAGATTGTATCCTTGGCATAATCCATTAAATTTAGCTCTCACCACTCTAGTTGCAGCAAAGATCATTTGATCTGCTAAACTATATCTAATTAGAGGTGCTTGTTCAGAGTTTGCAGTTAAACTCCACTCTTTAGAGTGCTGCTACTTATTCCATAATCCAGTGTTCTGATCATGAGATGTATTTTTTTTTCTTTTTTCTCCTGTGAAAGGAAACTCCTTTGGGTATCTGAATTTGTTTTGCAGCTCAAGTTCCCTAGTGGTTGGAGTTTGTGTGACATTATTCTTTATTGCAACATTCTTACTTCAAGGCTGAACCTGTCCTCAGTTGACTTTGCCTTGGGAAAGGCATTCACCCAGTTCCTAATCTATATCAGTACTGGGTATCACCCTGAATTATTATGACCAATTAGAAGAAAGATATCTTAGGATTAATATAAAGATCATTCCACATGTTCCCACTGAAGAGTGGAAGAGAATGCTGGAGGCCTCTCGGCGATGAGCTGCTTGAGTCGTGCAAAGCTGCAGTCTCTTCGGAATCGCCCTGGAGAACTTTGCTTGTGTCCGAGACTCTGATTTGCAGCCGGGCTCCAACCTGAAATAAGAAGAATGAAGAAGTCCTCTTGCCAAAGAATATCTAGAAAGAACCTCCGATGCTTAAGTTAGAACGATGCTCAGGAAATAAAGGATGTTTTCGAAAGTGATAATGCCCTGGTTTGCTAAAGTGCAAAAGTACTTAATTAGAAAATCCTTCCAAGAATGCATTGTATAGGCGAGAAGCAACATTTGTTGTCGAAGGAATCGAGCATGTGAGTTGGTCATGATCGGCAAGGCACCCCACGTTCCGAGAATTATGCACAAATATTTCACACGCGCATCATGCCCCGTGCATCTCACTGGCGCAGTTTTAAAAACTGTCTAGAATCGTGGCCAAGGTCCTGCCAATTGTAGAGGATTTTCAAATTTGAAAGATCGTTAAATTCTAATTGGAAGATCAGAGGTTTTTTGGAGGGTTTTAGGTGGCGAATCTATTAGGTGAGCTGTAATCGGCTCTGAGGCATATCAGCACATAAGTCCAATATTAGCGTGTGAACATAGCATTAAAACATTAGCAATGTGAGTGATAATTTACACACGGACTTCATTCCCTTTGGATACAGCTTTTTGCGTGTTTGTTAATGACTTAATGCATGGACAAAATGAAGTCGAACCAATGTGAGTCTACTACACCATGTTGTGGCATGTGGTATCTGGGTGGGTCCTTTTGAGGTTCGACGTACAACGTCGTGAATTCCAACCCATGGACATCACAGCACGTACCACTTGGCCTTTTCTTATGTGGGGCGGCACAACTTGGAATTTAGCCACAAATGATGCTTGTCTCTTTCTATGGGCTAATGATATCATGGACCCAAAGTTCAAAGTGGGACCACAGCTAAGCTCACCTGTGACATTAGTTTGGTCTGTAAAAAAACTGTTCCTTTGATGTGTCCCACCTTTGATGGTCACAAATCCTATCTATCATTTTTTTTTTCAAAATTAATTAATAATTCCTCTTCTCTCATTTTTGTTTTAATAAAAACGAAGGTGTTGTGGGTCTGAAAGGTCCGAACTTAGTTCCACATCGAATAGATAGCGGATAGGTCTGTTCCTTAAGTGGAGGAGGGTACCCCTTTCTCTTAGAAGGCGTTCTTTGAGGAGGGACAAAGCCGTGAGGGGTGACGGCACGCGAGCGTATTAACCCACGTGACCGAACCCCAAAGCGGACAATACCAAGCGGGGAGCTCTACCGGCTGAGCTATGAAAGCGTACTCAGCATGTATCTCCACCGAGTAGGCGCCTTTTGTGGGGCAAAACCGTGCGTTGGGAAGAGACTATGAAACCCCCTTCAAAGCGGACAATACCTTCTGAGAGAAGCAGTCGCTTCCGCTGCCTAAGCTTGTGTGCGGACTAACGTTCTGGGGTCCGGGGTTTGACCTCGGCCTCATCATTGGTGCTTTTGTTGAGAGACCTTCACCCCGGAACAGACCTCCCCACTAGGAAGTATGTTGTGGGTCTGAAGGGTCCGAACTTAGTCCCTGTTGGAATTTGAATGAATTTTGAAAAGTTTTAAAGAGGAGTAAATAAAAAAATTTGTAACCCCCAAATTTTTAAAAGGGTTGTTGTAACCTTTAAATATTTCAAATTCCATTTAGAAGTTTCAAAACTTCCCATTATCTCTCATTATGGCCTTAATGAGGCCATAAGTATTCAACCGTTATGATTGGATTACATAAGGCCTATAAAGGAGCCATTCCTTGCATCTAACAAAATATAACACAAGAGTCTTCTTCTTGCTCTCATTGTTTCTCTCTACCACCATTCTCTCTTTTACAATTTTCTATATTATTGGGCAACCGATATAGACTAGGTA
>JAOXJJ010000263.1:3996822-4022746 GCA_025769935.1 Phoenix roebelenii
AAATTGTCGTTGTATAAAAAAAAAAAAATATATCCTACAACACCATGTAGATCATGAGAAATATCTCCACTCCTTCCTCTACTTTTGAGACTCTACTTTTGAGACCCTCTTCGCTGCTTCTTCCACCTTTTCTTAGAACAGTCTCCAACCCAATGCCCACATCCACTTCACCTCTCCATCCCTTCATATCAGTTCTCAGAAATAGCCAGCTTCTCTAACGACATCTCTTCAAGCTCTGGAAGTCGTCAAAAGATCCATCTTTTCCCACTCCATTTCTAGTCCTCAAGCATCTCCATCCAATATCCATGCCGAGATCCAACTCCACACCCCAGCTCTCCCTTCCCGTTGTTCTGTTGCTCCTCCTCGCCACCTCGCTTCGTCCCCACCACCTCAATGCCGCCCAACAGCAGCCCATCAAGGCCATTGTGGTCCTTGTCTTGGAGAACCGCTCCTTCGACCACATGCTCGGCTGGATGAAGCAATCCGTCAACCCGGCCATCGACGGCCTCACCGGCAACGAATGCAACCCGCATTCGACGGCGGCCCGCGATTCGCAGCGCGTCTGCGTCTCCGACGATGCCCAGTTCGTCGATCCCGACCCCGGGCACTCCTTCGAGGACGTGATGGAGCAGGTCTTCGGCTCCGGCACCATCCCTTCCATGTCGGGATTCGTGCAGCAAGCGCTCACCATATCCGGCAACCTCTCCGACGCCGTCATGAAGGGCTTCAAGCCGGAGAGTGTGCCGGTCTTCGCCGCCTTGGTCCGAGAATTCGCGGTGTTCGACCGGTGGTTCTCGTCGATTCCCGGCCCGACGCAGCCCAACAGGCTGTTCGTGTACTCCGCTACATCCCATGGCGCGGTGAGGCACGATAAGTGGAATCTCATCCGAGGGTATCCGCAAAAGACCATCTTTGATTCGCTACACGAGGATGGATTGGATTTTGATGTCTACTTTCAGAACATTCCCACTACTCTGTTCTACAGGAATTTGAGGAGATTGAAGCACATCTCAAAATTCCATCTTTTCAAAGCCTTCAAGGATCGTGCGAAGAAGGGGAAATTGCGGAACTTGAGTGTGATCGAGCCGAGGTACTTTGATCTGGCGGCGCTTCAGGCGGACGACGACCATCCTTCGCATGATGTTGCTAATGGGCAGAAGCTGGTGAAGGAGGTTTATGAGGCATTGAGGTCGAGCCCGCAGTGGAATGAGAGCCTCTTGATCATATCTTATGATGAGCATGGTGGATTCTATGATCATGTGACCACTCCTTATAGAGGAGTTCCCAATCCTGATGGAATTATGGGACCGGAGCCATTCTTCTTCGGGTTTGATCGGCTGGGAGTTCGAATTCCGACGATCATGGTCTCGCCCTGGATCAACAAAGGAACAGGTAAAAATGCAAGATATTGTCTCTTTATTTGTTTAGCTCATCTGTTTTGTTTATGATTAGATTTTTTTTTTGATGTCTTATGATACTTCAGTAATCAGTGGCATATAAGTTACATCTTGGCTTATAATAATGAATGTTTCTTGGGTTTTTATCTGCAAAGTAACATCTTGGGGGGAGTTCAAGTATATTGGTATTTAAATTTTGTAGTGGAAATTCTTAAATCAAAGTTGTGTAGGGTACCGACTATAACGCTTCGTATCAAGCGAAGATGTTAGGTTAACATTCAAATGGTTGGGTACATTTATTTTTTCCAATCATAATGTCATGATAAGATGGTAAAGTTGTTGGAATGATATCTTGTTCAACTGTGGTCATATGTTTATGAGGAAGAATAGATTGCTTATATTGAATTATTGTTTGATAGTTGTCAAGTTTTCATCGTCTAATTGAAATCTAAGAAAGTATTGGGAGATTCTGAAGAAAATTGTTAGGTATTTTTTTTCTATGATATCGTATAAATAGAATATTCCTGATGGCTTGCTAGGGGCAGAGCCTGAAGACCTGTTTTCAAGCCATAACACATTGTTCTTTTTCGAAATATATATTTTACAACATTTATTAGTACGAAACTTCATTAAATGTATGATGCATAAGTATGAATTTCCTTTGATATGGTTGTTGTTTGTTGTAGTCCTCATTCTGTTATGTATTGCCCTTGACTGCCATGAAAGGTTTACTTAATGAATGGAGATGTCTGTTGCCACTTAGGTAAATAATCACAATTTTTTGGTTACAATCTAACACTCAAGCTTCATCACAAATAGGTGCATGAGGAGAGCATCTTTTTTCTCATCTTGTATGATTATAATAGAGGTTCAGTTTGTACATCTGATCATTTTCTGATCTGATGCAGTGGTAAACAGACCAAATGGACCAAGTGCGAGCTCGGAATATGAACACTCTTCGATACCTGCAACCATAAAAAAGATGTTCAACCTCACATCAGATTTCTTGACGAAGAGAGATGCCTGGGCAGGGACATTTGAGCACATTGTAGGTGAATTATCATCGCCAAGAACAGACTGCCCAGGTATGCTTTCCCATCCTTTCCTTCACTTGCAGTCTCTTATCTAGCAATGTAAGCGGCAACAACTTTTAGAAGCGACCAAGAGAGTGTATGGCACATTCCATGCATCAATCGATGGTACAGATTCTCACGATTTCATTAGTTCCACTAACCTATATTTGTTATCAAGTTCTTTTTCATAGTGGAAAGACCACTATTGAGGCAAGTAAAAGTTTCAGAGTTTCTCTATGAGCATCATTTAAGTTATACAATTATAATTTTAAAAAACAATGTATGTCTTCATTGAGTTTTATTTAATGCATATGATTAAAATCAAAAACATCTAAAGATATTTAGTGATTTTAAACAAATGAAACATAATTAGTTTAACTCGAAGTTACACAGGCAAGTAAAAGTTTCAGAGTTTCTCTATGAGCATCATTTAAGTTATACAATTATAATTTTAAAAAACAATGTATGTCTTCATTGAGTTTTATTTAATGCATATGATTAAAATCAAAAACATCTAAAGATATTAGTGATTTTAAACAAATGATATATAATTAGTTTAACTTGAAGTTACACAGGCAGCATGTAGTTCTTCATAGCAGTTGGTATTACCTTTTTCATCTTGACATCCCTGTTTATGTGCCTCTTTCATGATTTCAGGATGGGGACTACAGTTTTAATAACATGAAATTGTGGAAGACGTAAATATTAAACAATCTGATTCAACCTTTATTTCCACAAAGTTGAGACATTTGTAAATTCTTTTACCTATTTTGTTTGATTTACCTACCCAAGTTAGTTGGAACATGAATTGATGGTTATTGCTACTGTTTTATTCTGTTTTAACAAATCTTATGTTTTACAATGCGAATTTACAATTCAATTTGGTGAGATGTTACCATAGTTTTGTAATCCTCTTCAAGAACAAAACTTTTACCAACCACAATCATGATACATCCATCAGGAAGTGAAAAGAAGGGGAAAAGTTTAGCTATCAAATTGAGGATATAGTACCTCAAACCTGATAATCTGGGAATGCATGCTAAATCCTTATTTGAGGTTATGTGATTGAAGGATATAGAAAATAAGGTTGTGAGTTTGGTCTGCGATGCTAATCTTTCATGATGCGTTGAATGATGTATAGAGAATACTTTTAGTTTTTTCTCGCCAGTTTACTTGTTTGTAGCTTGTTCTTGGCATCGACATTCGACTTAGTTCTTTCTCTTTTTCAGACATTCTGCCAGATGTAGCTCCTTTAAGACAAGCTAAAGTGAAAGAAGATAACTGGCTATCAGAGTTTCAGAGCGAGTTGGTTGAGTTGGCTGCTGTTCTTAATGGTGACTATTTCTTAAACAGCTTCGGCCATGAAATGAGCAAGAAGATGACTGTCAAGGAGGCAAGTGCATATGTAAACCAAGCTGTTTCAAGATTCTTGCAAGCAAGCAAACAAGCCATCAGGTTGGGTGCAGATGAATCGGCCATTGTAAATATGAGGTCATCTCTGACATCCACCACCACAACCCCATGATCGGTACAACCCAATCCGAACATTGTCTCTTTCTCATGCATCTACACCAAAATGATTACCATCAGCTCCTCAAGATTGTCCTCTAACTCCACTCAAGGGAAGAGACAACTTTGAGAACCTTGTAGAATACTAGCCAGAGAGTATAGCATAATGTAGCTTATATGACCACCATAACAGCCTTATAAACATCAGTATGTTGTGAATTGTGATGTAATGGTAGCTTATACTGCATGCTATGTTACAATTAAGAGCTTCTACCAAATAAATTTGAGTACTTTTAGCATATATTTTAAAAATAAGAGTCTTAATCCTACAAGGATTCTTCATCCGCATTCATTCGTTAATCTATCATTTTTAGTTTTACTATACATTCATCTTAACATTCTCATTTTTACTATATTTATTTTTATGTACTTTATTACCCAATAATTTGGGCCATACAACATTATAGATTTTACTGTTATCCTATATATATATATAAATCATATCCACTCGTTCTCTACTTTTTAATTTAAAATTTCAATTTCATCATTCTTCACAAAGATAGTACGGACACAAATTTATATAAGAATAATTAAGTGACTATAATCTAGGAGAACAAATTAAAACAGCCATTGCTTATTTGTCTCCATCATATTGTGTTGAGATGTGGTTGGACAGGTATCAACCAAATGGATCTTATAAATTTCTGACTACACCACTCCATCGGTAAAACAACTCATCATAAAAAGGGCATGAGGTCCTGCAAACAAACAATACAATTTACAGCTGAAGATGCAATTCCCTCAGGTGCAGAACAAAAGAACATTCACATGCAGCAAATGAGCAGCTCACCTCGTGCTGTAAACTTCGAGCCTCAGCCTCGATTGACTGACAAACCAGCAATTCCATAATACTTTTGGTAACCAAAACAACTAAGAAACTATCAGCAGACCATTGATTATTATTTTATCGAAGGGCAGGCTCAAGTCAGAAGATTCCAAGGATTTTTCTGAAGAGTAGAGCAAAAGGGTCTGAAAAAAATCCAGTCAGTTAAAACTCTCTCTTAGCTCTACTTGTATTCCCAAAATCATACAGTCTCTCTCCTCCAAATGTATCGCCCAATCATGCATGGAAAACCAAAATATTCACCTGGTGTAGCCTATAAAACACAGCACCCCATGAGGCTCACGAGGTATCCCTAATAGCATCATGAACAGATTTATGCATGTCATGACAAATTTTCTTCCGTAGGATCACAAGTACCAGTTTCCAATGGCTAGTCCAGATCTTCCAATGAAATCACCCCAATAAACTCGCGAGTACCAGTTTCCATTGCAAAAACCTTCACCTTAGCGTTAGCATCGGACTTTTTGTGTAATTTGGGTAGCTGCCCTTGGAAGCACTCATTTCATAATTCATCTAACTTTTGAAGAAAACAGAATGCGTCTCCCCTCAAACAGTAGGAAATGACATATTGAAATGATCATGGTTTAATTCTTGTAAAACTATGAGAGGTTTTAACATTCCTTTTTCCAAACCATCCATTCAACAGAAAGGCAAACAAACAGCTGAACAAGAAAACAACAATCCTCATTCCATAGAAAACCCGTAACACAAAACAGTTTATCTCCTGGTATTCCTATCACAACATGCTGCTTTGTGGCTCCTCATCCATAGTTCAGCCGGAATATGTCATTCATCACATAGAAGCTTCCTTGAGGGATACCCAACAAATGAAACATCTACGGAAGAAACAAACCCAGTATGGCTTTTGATTAGATGTCATGATCATAGAGATAAGCACAACAAATACACCCATGTCTCTTGAAATGACAGGAAGCAACATGCACAAAGCAAAGAAGACAATGAATAGCAGTATTATATCCATTGGGTATCAACTAACACAATCAACAAAAATCAAATTAATCCAGATCCGTCATTCTTTTATCTGAAGATTTTTAATCAAAACAAAGGAATGGGACTACTTTGGTCTCACAGCCTGTTCTACCGACTCCTAAAACAGACGGTTGACCAGGATTGCACTAACCTGCCATCTAGTGTTAAAAAGAAACAAGCGATTTATTGGTTGGATGGCAGGGATTATTTGGTCCCATTCACTGAAAGATGTTCTAAATGTATTTTTATAATAAAAGGGTACAGTTCTAGGATTGGGCGGAGAAAGGGGAATAACATGTCTAAATCACTTTAATTAATATCAAATCAAATATAATTACCATGTTTCAGAAAAGCAAGAGAAGAAACAAGAGAATATAACCACAGAAAAATAGTATAGGAAAATGGAAGGCCATTTTAGACCTTAGTAAAGCATGGGGTTAGTGTTCTAAGAGGATTTACCGTGCCAATATCCACTGGCCTATTTTTTTTGGGAATCACTTGATTTGCTGCTTATCAGTGCCAGAGAAAAGATTCTTTTCTCAAGGTGCCAAGGTGGGGCAATAACAAGAAACATTTAATATATACATGTCTACATATTATATCAATATTTATAGGTAAAAAAGAAAAATAAAATAAAACAAATTTAGTGAGGCAATATTTCACTTAGTGACTTATACTGATCAAATTGTCATTCATCTATTGTAATATCTCATCTGACTGTAATTGTAATTGACCTTTTATGATTCTGATTATCCAATTTTGTCCAGCCTTCAAAACATCAAATTGTTCAGAATATACGAAAACAGAGATCTTGTATCAGTACTCTCTAAAACTAACCATAGAATTCTATTGGCAAGTGAAAATTGTTTAATCATCACTACCTTCTCTTTATTTTTATTTTTTATTTTAGCTTTATATTTTATCCTTGTAATGCACATACAATAA
This sequence comes from Phoenix roebelenii, assembly GCA_025769935.1. NCBI lineage: Eukaryota > Viridiplantae > Streptophyta > Magnoliopsida > Arecales > Arecaceae > Phoenix > Phoenix roebelenii. Next base: position 4,003,641 of record JAOXJJ010000263.1, read on the forward strand.
CAAAGCTTTCATCTTACAACATTTAATCAAACTTGCTGACAAAAACAAAAGAAAAGGTAAAAGAATAGGATAGTTAAACAGTTCAAGAATAATAAAATGTAACAAAGAGGTGTTCAGCATTTTTACGCCAAGCTGAATGTCGTGGTCTAGTATATTATCAAAACAATAAATATCTAGCAAAAATTTAAAAAAGATAAGAATGGAGAAATAAAGAGATAGACACATATGTAGTAGCAGTCCTAGGGATATGAAACATGAAAAAAAGAAAAAATGTGCAGATGCCTCAAAGGTTCTGAAAATAAATAACCCCTTCCCATTGACTTTCTTTTCCTTCATGTTCAAGATGGCAATCATCTCTAGTCCTCCCTTAGCCGCTTTCCCTAATCCTTGTCCCTTTCTTCTTTCATATGAGAACCGCCTCCTCCATCCATTTTTTTCTTCTACTTCAATCTAGAAGCCACCAGACGGCCTTCTCCTTTCTTTCTTCAATGTAGTGACAGCAAGATGGAGGGTCAAGAGCAATCCACACATGCCAGCTGCTTTCTCTATCATTAATGTCTATTATTTAAGATAAATTCTGACGAGGCATGGTATAACTCTGCAGTTCATGGCATATTTTTTGCCTTTCTTTTGCTTCTTAAGGAATTCAGTTGGAATTTTGATAACAAACAATGCCATAATTGTTATAGATAGACTTTATGCCAGTGCTTCTTTTCTTGTTATTCCTCCCCACCATCGATCTTGTCATTCTCTCCCTTCCCTTTCCTATTTCTCCTTCCTTGTTTCTTTTCACACTTTGGTTCTACAATAACAGATATAATTTCATATAAATCCCAATTTCTGCATAAAAAGCCAACAGAACCAGTTGGTGCCATCTCCTTACCTCCTAGACAAAATCCTATGCTATCTCACCCTCTTGGATCCAGCACTAAGAGAATTTCTCTCAACCTCATTTTTTCCTCACCTTGACATCTTTCCTATTAAATCAAGCACCTGATGTACCTCGTTCTGCATAAATGAAACACCATTGCACCTTAAACTTTAGCTACTTCAATCCTTGACCCCTAGAAGACCCATAGCCTTTTCATATCATCCCAAAAGTTTGCTGCTGCTCATCTCAAGTCAGCAAGCCAGATCATCTTAAGCATTATTTCCACTCTCTTAAGTAGTGCTATATGTGAATATTAACCTAAGGGCTCAAATCACAGATAGCCCCTTCATTAATTGTTATATATCCAACGCTCCAGGCACATAAGCTTGAAAATATATCAACAACTCAGAATTTCATAACTTACCAAAATCTACATCCCTTGATATACCAGTAGAGTTTTCCTAACATTTACAATGCCACGGACAAGCATAGGCAAGATCATTATGCGGGAACATCCAATCTAATAAAATACATGTCTGATAGATATACATAGAAATTTTGATCTCACGTCATCATATTAGATTACCTTCTCGTATAACACACCATAAATTATTTGCACCATATTACAGAATTTTTAGTGTAAACAACAAGCCTTCAAGTAAAGCATTTTCTATGAATGGAGTTAACCTTTCTTTGCCTCCTAAATTCAGTTAAGGGGGATAAAAACCAAATATTTAGCAGCATTCTAACAATGTCTACAAGCAAGGTCAGAAACAATGCATTTTCTATCTAAGACATCTCGTATACCATGGTGGTGTAAGGGAGCATCATCACATTTGCATCTTCTTGTATCTACTTAACTGGTTCAGCTCACTAATCCTTCAATAAACATTTGTTTTTTTATTAAAGAAACATTTGATTCCTTAAAGTAACTTGCAGAACAGTCCCATTTAGTAGGTAATAGCACAATTATCTGAACCAGTAGAATAATATATACCCAAGGGCCAAGCATTCCAACATAAACTACTTCAATCCTAAAATTAGACAATCTATCTTGGAAGTTCATAACTTCACTTACAGTGAACAAGTTTTTGATTGACCACAGCAATTCAAACACATGTCTAAGCATTTGTATTTTTATAGAAGTGCACCAGTCACTATCTACTTTGGAGAATATATCACTCATATAAGTAACAACAGATCAGAAAAGCTAAAAGACATTATCCATTTCGTTACAACCACATGATTACCTTCCTCACGCCCAAACCGATTCCACAAATAAAAGCACCAGTCAATTTCCCAAAAAAAACAAAAAAAACAAAAAGATCGCATGTCGACAACCACTACTGGTGACAACATAATTTTACTCTTTAAAATCGCAAGTACATGAAACCTTAGGTCAGGTCATGTAAAACCTAGTTCCTAACCACCAACTCATCAGATCGCAAACGAAACGAACCCTAGATCTATCATCCAAACCCAAATGGAGAGAACAGATCAAACCGGCAATGAGACCGAGATAAGAAAGATGGAGATGATGTGATGTTGATCAGAATACCTCGCTGAACTTGAGGGGGTGCTGCTCGCCCGCGAGCTGGAGGGAGCCGCTGACGAAGACGAGAATTCCGCCGGCGCCGGAGGGCTGGCAGTCGATGGTGTAGACATTGTGCTGGCACTGCTGGAAGGGGAGGCTGGTGAGCTTGGCGACGATGGCCTCCACCCCCTGCATCTTCACCCCCTCGAAGGTCAGCATCGAGTCCTGCCGGTAGAGGTTCCCCAGATCCGCCCGGCTCTTGTCGAACGTCTCGTAGTAAAGCCCCACAAACGCACTCGCCAGCGTGTCCGGATTCATCGCCGCCGCTCCCCGAACTCCTCCTCTTCCGCCGCCGCCGCCTCTGCCTCTGGACGACGATGATCGCCGCCTCTATCGGAAGGAGAGAGGGAGACGCAGACCGAGAGAGAGCGTAGAGACGATGAAAGAACGCGAGTGGCGTATGTGAGAGTGACGAATGGGTTTATATAGCGCCAACCGCCAAGGCGGTGGAGAGGACACGGACCGGCCTAGACCGGACCAGGCCGGCCGGACTAGCTGTTTTACCGGCTCGGACGCAGGAGCCGGCCGGACTGGCTGTTTTACCGGATCGGGCGCAGGAGCCGGCCGGCCAAGAAGAAGCCATCAGCCCAAGGAACCTCTCCATCCCCATTCCAAACCATACACAAGACTCAGTTGGGTCCATGATCTCCATATCATAATGGACCCTCTAATCACAACTGATATATTTTGTTAATAAATATTATTTAAGGAACATGTTGATCAAAGGATTAATTCTTGTGTGTATATATATATATATATATGTGTTTGTATGTAAGTACATTATATTTCTTGTATGAGATGTCCATGATACCATAGATTAACTCAAGTTATACATGATTTTATAGATTTTGCTTGATTTTTTTTTCTTTTTTTGCGGTGATGTAGGAGGTATGAAACCTCAAGATATATACAACGTACAGCCCGTAATATTAGCTCCAACACGAACAACCAATTGTGGTGGTAGGCTAGAAGAATTTGCAAAGTCTTCATTTTTTTTTTCAATTTGCATTTTCATGAATGTGAGGAGTTTTTATTTTCTGAATGTTCTGAAGGAGAGGATGTTGTAGCATTTCAGGGTTCGTAAACTTGTTAATCTAGTAAATAGTAGTTGTTGAATCATCTTTGGTCAAGTTTTTTGTCAACTTTATGGTCTATTTGGCTATTTCTATAGGATTAGGCTGAAATTTCTATATGATTCGTAGATTGGGCCATCTATTGAAGTATAGTACTGTATCAACTAAATTCCATCCAGCCTAAATCCTATAAAAAGAACAAAAAAGGACTTACATGAATCTTTTTCTTCCTTCATGTAGCTCCAATGCTAGAATTTGGTTAGGTTTGGATAGGTTCTTAGAAAATAATAGCTAGATGGATTAACATACTCGATTCTTATAAGATTTTCAGCTCAATCCCATAAAAATATCCAAACAGACTCTTAAGATTTTTGCTGACTATTAGCTTTCCTGAAACTTAACTATGTACTGAACTACATGTATGAAAAAAATATATATTTTTAACTTCCTTTTCTAAAGTTTTTTTCAACCTTTTCTAAATCTACCAAAATTTTCAAATTCATAATTTTCAAACCTCGCCAAATTATTTCGAATCCCGATCTTATCACAATATCCTCTCATACTCCATAACCTGCCCAACTTCAACGAAAATGGGCATGGGGAGTTGATGTAATTCTAGCTGGCACATTCCTTAGTCTACGTTCATTTATCATTGTAGGTTTCTATCCATCAAATGCTGAAATTTGTGATTTCCAGCAAACAATCATTCTTTAGGTCCATGTCAATGTCATAGAATAAGGCAAACATGTATAACGAGCCCTGTCCATAAAATAGAAGGCCATGTTTTTCTCCTGAAAATTATCCAAACCATATGAAATCACCATCCTTCATGCCTGAAATTGTTGAATTTGTAGATCTACATTTTAGCATCAACATTAATTCAACTTCCACGCATCATCTCTCCATGAATCATACAACTGCCACAGACTATTTTGAATGAATGATCATCATAATTGTAGCTACAATTTCAAATAAAAAGTTCGAAACTTAAGAATATTTAACATCAAAATTATCATTTTCATTACACCAAAATTAATGTCTAGCTTTGATGGCCTAGAAATAGTAAATCTGCTGCACCATTCTTAAATGTTTGTTAGTTTGATCCTTCTTCCCATTTTTCATCTCCTTCTTTCTGCTTCTCCATTGCCACGATGAGATGATGATGCCTTGTGTTCATAGAAGCTCCCTGATCATCACTATTGGATCCTATCATGTAACAACGAGGACCCAAAAAAGCTAGCTAGAAAGAATTACTTGGATTCTTCAGCCCTACATATGTATGCAAGATCTACCTAATATATAAGTCAAATAGGGTTAAATGCATGCTCATATGGATCCTCACAAGCTATAGCATCATCACCAGACTAAGAGTCCAAATCCAATCATATATAATTACAAATACCATGGTCAGTCCATGGGAAATTCCAAAAGGACTTGTGCTGTAATGTCCTCTAGTCATACATTGGTCATGGCTGGGTCAGTTGTATACTATTTTTAACAACTTAGTACGTCACCTAAAAGGGCTAACCATGAGACATTGCTTGAATCTATCGGCATTATATATGTTCCTAAGATCTACGTGCAAAACCAATGTCGGACTAAACTTATACTCGTATGGATCCTCACATAAGTGTGAGGATCCATACAAACATGTGTTTAGTTCTACATTGGTTATGCCGAGAAGGCCTTAGGGTATTTATTTAAGGCCAAGGAATCAAAATAACAACTAGCTAGTATTTTTGGATGAGATTCGGAATTGTTACAAATAATATCATAGGCCAATGGTACATATAGACTAAATGTAGAGGTGGCAATTGGATCAGATTGAACATGATATGTGTCAGGTTGGATATATGATAGATCAAAAATCTAACAATCCGAACTTGACCTATTTATTAAACGGGTTAAAAATTTAGATCCAAGCTTGACCATTTTATTAAACAAGTAATCTAGCTCGATCTACAATAGATTGATACAAATTAAACATATTAAATAGTTAATCAGTGCTACTCCTAACCAGAGGATAATGTAGTATGGACCCTTCTAGGGATGACCGCTGCCCAATCATGGGGTCTATGATTGGATTTGTACTCTTACCCTAGCGAGGATGCCAGAGCTTAAACTGTAGGAGTGTGTGAGGGTCTGTGAGGATAAATATTTAGTCCCATATCAGTTATATGTTGAGAACATTTTGAGTGCTTATACAGGGCCAAAAAATCTAAATAACAACTTTCAACGACTTTTTGGTGAGCTCCTGGATCTTTACATGCCATGTCCTCTCTACACTCCTCTTCCTCTGCCTTTGGAATGAGGAGATTACACCCACCATTACCACCCCATCCTTCATTACAAGTCCTTCATCCCTTGTTCCACCTATACCCTCGTTACAAGTCCTTCATCCCTTGTTCCACCTATACCCTCGTTACAAGTCGATGACACCTCATTATCATTAGGCCACCACCACCATCACTGCCACCTTCCTTGCCATCCCTCCTCCATCTTCCCCCTACTTCTCCTCCTCCTCCTCTATCCTAGAGCAAGATAACTAGAGGGTTAGAGTTTGTTGTGCCAGAACCGCAAAACCGGAGCCCAGACCGATTATTCGATGACACAAAACAGTATGTCTCAGTATCGTTCCGTACCGGCTCTGTATCAACACAGTAGAGGAGGCGGAGGAGAGGGCAAATGAGAAAGAAAAAGAGAGAGAGAAGGGGGAGAGAGAGAGGGAGAGAGAAAGAGGGCCAGTGGAGGCCGACGACCCAGGTGGAGGAGGGCCATGCGGCCGGATCTCTTATTTCATTCAAAACAGGAGTCCAACTTTTTTTTTATTTTCACAACTTTTAAGTGAAGTCGGCAAATCACTTAAAAGTCACAAAAATTAAAAAGAGGTCGGACCTCTATTTCGAACGAAATAAAGGATCCGGCTGCGGAACCCAAAGCTCCGCGCAACTCGCCGGCCTCCGCCTCCGTCGGAAGGCTAGCCTCCACCTCTTTCTCTCTTCCTTCATCTCCCTCTCCCGCTCACTCTCTTTCCTTCTTCTCCCTCTCCGACGAGAATTTTGTTTCCATTGTCAAAACTGTCCCGGTCCGCCACCAAGACGGCTTGATACGACTGAAACCGCCCGGTTCGAAACGATTCTACCCTGTTCGGAATAGTTCCACCGACCTTGTAGAGAATAGAAAAAAAAATCATTTCTCACCCCTAGTTACTAATTAATTGAATTACTATTGTTGGGCATAAGAGGGAAAAAGACATTCGTAGTATAAAGGACTAGTTTCGACAATTTTAATACGTTGTCACCTACTTATTGGCACATAAATTTATTTTTTTTACATACAATATCAAAACATATAGGCCGAAGATGCAGTAGTATGAAGTAGTGATTTGATGCACGCAGAAAAAATAGAGTTAGAATGAGATATGGTAACAAGGAAAGACCATATATCAGTGCATCTTTCAAAAAAAAAAGCCCTGAACAATGCAAAATAGAAAAAAATGATTCATGTAGCGAACACCAACTAGTTTGAGATTAAGACTGAATTGGGTTGAGTCGATGCAACATCAAATCAAAGCTATTTAATAGACGCAATACCTAAGAAATATTGTTCCTTTTCTTTTCTTCCTTGTCCAATTGTAGATAGATGCAAAGTATAAAATTCACATAGTTTCAACATAAAAAATAATTTACATTAGCTGTATTTCTAAAAGTTGTATGCAAAATAAGTGGGGGAAAAAAGAGACTGAAGTAAACAGCTAATTGTCTGGCTCAAGTTTCATGCTGAACAGGGGCTTTGCCACATTGATATGTCAGTAATCAGACTTCGAAGTTGATCAATAAGATGCTTAAGGAACTTGTTCTTGTTTTCAAGCTCCTGCAATCAAGTAACATTGGGTTTACTCCATCAGTATGGTCTACAATGTGTTTTAACATGTAAGTCAGGTCAGGTTAAAACCATAGCATAACATTTCACACATGGGTGCACACATAAACACAAATATGCAGCATACTTTATACCACAACTGGATACTCAAGCTACGTGCCACTCAGCTTCTGCAAAATTATAACAGAACAATTATCTTCCTCTCAAACAACCGATGTGATAGTGGATCTTGAAGAAATAATAGCCAAAAGAACATGTTGACCTATAACTCATTTACCCATGAGATCCTTGGGAAAGGGCCCTAACTCCAATATAGATCAGAATTAAAAACGTCAAATAGGAATGATTTTCCAGTTTATACCATTTCATGATAAATACCATCAACTAGCAGTTTTAGCTTAAGTTTTTATTTGCATGTTATTAGACACCTTAGTGTTCCTAAGGAAACAAATAGTTACTCCCATTACTTTTATGTTTATTTACCTAAAGCTTGGAATTCAAACATGCCCCCCAGCAGATGGAGGATGCATTGGTCAATGCAAATGTGAATTACCTACTTGCGTGTTTACATGCACTTATACAAATTCAAGTTTTCAAACAACATATCTTGAAACTTATTTTTTAAGACTAAATAGATAAAATGCTTTGGCAGCATATACCATCCGTGTCTTCATGTTGAAGGCCCCCATAAAATTTGAATAAGAGGGTATTCTCCGCTTTAATCACTTAAGAGTAGGAAAAATCACCAGCCATGTGCATGCAAGTGTCATGCATCGTTGATGGTATTTTCCTCTGCTCAAAACTTGAACTACAATGTACAAAAAAAGATTTATACTATGACCTTCCACTGATGGAGCAGTCTTACATCGCATGCCACTGCAAACCCAACAATTGAGAATAAATAGCCCACAACGATGGAATTGATTTCCTTAGCAGCAACACCAGCAAACAGGGGCACCATATAATTGGCTAAGCAAGTACTGCTGATTAATTATGGAAAATGGATAAAATAAATGCTAAATTCCAAGAGAATACACTGAACCAGATACAGAACCGGAAAATTATATATTTAATGTTAGAAGGGACTGGGGGCATAAGGTTCATCCAGGCTAACCAAAGGAACTGGGGGCATAATTTGACTCATTCCCCTTAACAAGTTTATACTTGGATATATGTTAAACCATTGCAACACCTTACAAATATTTCCACAAAGCAAAAGTATTGCAAATGCCCCTAGAACTCCTATTCCAACTCATTTGGTAACACTTATTGCTCAACTCTTAACTCCTAACTACGAAGATTACTTTCCTTATTCCCTAACCTACACATCGCTTGCCTCCTATAAGCAACTTGATATCATAAATTTTCCTGAACATGGCTGCATTTGGAAGCAGAAAAAGTTAACCCGGAGTAAATGGGTTAACTTAGTCCTACTCTTCCTTACTCTGAAATAAATCACTCCACCCTCTATGGTGGAGCAATTTATTCTTGGATTAAGGCCCGGTTTAGTACTGTCGTAGGTAGTAAATCTTTTATCTATAGAGCATTAAGCAATAGAGCTTTTAATAAAAAGCTATTTACTACTTGGTAATTACATTTTCTAAGTCTTGTGGAAATTTACTATTTATTTGGTAACCAGATTAAGAAAGTACTTTTAGCATCAGCAAATGACAATGAAGGACATAGTATAGTGCTTTCAATTGCCTACCAATTTGTGCTATCAAAATCAGTTGATCAAAATAATATAATAAATAATATTTATTATTAAATATAATAATATTTTTATAACATTATTTTAGTATAATAATATTTATTGTAGTTTAATAATATCGTTATGTTATATTAAAATAATATCATACTATAATATATATTATTATATTATTATAATCATATTATTTTATTATATTATAATATTACAGACTATATTACATTACATTACATTATATTGTATTATGAAGAATTAGCATGGGCATTATCATCTCTATAGAATTTTCACTAAAATTGAAACAGCTTCTCGTGTGTACTTCAAATTGCAGCTTCCCTCTAGTATACTTTTTTCAACTTCTGGAAGGGTAGGAAGCTGTCCCAAAATTTTACCAAACATCTCAAAATCATCCAAAAAAAGATTTTTGCCCTCCAAGAAGTGCTTGTTGGCCCTCCTACCGCAATTCCAAACGGGACCTAAATGAGGTAAATGGGTTTTGGAAAGTAAAAAAGTTGTATACCAACTTTTCAGAAATATCCGACTTAGCAATTTAAAAAAGTTATTGAGCGTTTGGTTTAAAAAAAGATAGGCTAACTGGGTTAAGTACCTTTTATTCCCTCTTACTCCACTTCCAAATGCAGCCCAAGACAATCCTTCTTTCTTAACAATATCCTCCTTACTTCACAGGGTGCAAATCTTTTTTCTACCCTTTGAATCTATAACACTACTTAGAAAGAAGTGACTTTGAAAGCATATTAAACTAGCAGACATTGAGACATGAATCTTGAATTCTCATGAGATATACAAAAGATGTATGGATAAGAGAACTACTCCCCATGATCAATCTCTAAAAGCAAAAAAGTTACAATTTGACCCTGAGAATGCCTGACTACTCTTCAAGCAGCATACTACCAATCAAATCTCCTAGTTGGGCTGGCTATGAAGGAAGCCTTGGAAACTTGGTTGTAAAAGAATCCACCTTAAATTTCATAAATTTCTTGCCTGGGCATTCCCACAAAATATACCTGGAACACATTCAAGGAACAAGGAACACAAAATATGCCTGGGCATTGCTAATTACTTGTGCATCAACCATCCTCTAGAATTGAGGAAGATAAAGCAAAAGGCCCCAGCTCAAAAGTCACTAAAAGTTTATGTGGTGTAAAAACAAGGAGAAATAAAGGCATATCGAACCTCATTGAATGTTGTCTAGGCAAGCCAAGCACATGTAATGTAAAACACCATTAGAATCATACTCAACATAAATATGAAAAACTGAATTCTCATTAAATATTCTTGTTAATAGTTTCATTAGTGTCAAAAATCAAAATTACCATAAGAAGGAGACCAGAGCAGCCAACTGTGAACTTCCATCCAAGGAACCCAAAGAAGCAACATTTAACCTCAACCAACATGATTCTCAAGTTCATTGCCTTAAGTTGAAAAAAAAAAAGTGAATTCTGAAATCCAGGAAACTTGAGTTTGTCTAATATGGGGCTTTATACTTCTACAATGGGTTCATATGCATGCAAGGCTATGACAGAGGACTACTAAGCATTGGACACAAGATCGTGTCAAGGTGCCCCACAATGTTAGATGGGTGCTTAATGAATGAGAGGAGGAACAAAATGAAGACAAAAAAAATAAGACTAACGGCACACAATCTAAATGTTGCAAAGTGAAGAGTGAAGGATAACTCCAAGCCCACAAAATCATGGTAAAAATTCAAAACCTTATACGGAAACAGATATAGCACATTTAATGGGCTTCTTCAGACCTTTTGCTGAAGAACAGTAATGGATTAGGAAACATGATGAAAAATTACCAAAAATTACCTTTCTTAGATCGGAAACACGCTCTTCTAATCTTTGTATTTCAGCAGAATCTGCTTTGGCTTCCAATGCACCTGTCTCCTGTAATTTTACAGTGTTAAATTATTGTCAATTCTCAACTGTGAACATGCATAAAAGTTTCTGGTGGCATCGAAACTTGTAGCTTACAAGGATAAGATACACCAAGCTCAGTAGTCACAAAATCTACAATTAGAAAACAAGGGCTTTCCTGTAGCCCTGTAGTCACCTGACTTGCTCAACGGACATAACACCATGTCAAAGAAAAATGGTCATCTAATTCAATAGGGATATTATGTTTCTCAAATATCTTTCCTAAATTCATTCTTTTCTTTTATTTCCACATAATGCATTCTTTCTAGCCATCATGGTTATCAAAACAGCACCCACTCATAGCACAAAGACAACTTTAACCAATTAAATCAATCAAAAAATTCTCTTTTATAATAAATGATCATTTCCAAAATCTAATTTTTACACTAAAACAGAACACTTGTACCAATTTATACCTGGGGAGAGCTGGGAATGGCGGCAATGACAGCACGCAGGTTCGCGATGGCGGATTTGTAGCGGAGGCGGGCCTCATCGAGCGCTCCCCCGCCGCCTCCACCTCCTCCGCCGGTGGATACCTCCGAGTGGTAGGAGGAGGAGTCGGAGGAGCCGTCGCCGCTCGCCGGCGGGTGGGCGGCCGCGGGGGATGTGGACCAGAGGGCGGGGTTGCAGAGCTCGTCGTTCATGGAGGAGAGGATCTGGAACGCCGCGTTGATGGTCTCCTCCAGGTGCCTTTGGCCTTCAATCCCAAGCTCCTGCCTGCTCTTCGCCGCCATTAGCCTCGAGAGAGGTCCAATCTCCGAAACCCTAGCCCTTCTTCCCCCCTCTCTCTATCCTAAGACCCTGCTTCCATCTCAAATCCCCAATTTTCTCCCCGGACACCCTAATTCCAAGTAAAGGCTAAAGCGGGAAGAGCCGTTAATTTGTCTCGCGGATAAGACTAACTACTACTCAAGTCAAATGGACCCCACGGGCCCTCCGCTTCGCGGGCTCCACTTTTAAAATCGTCTCTTTTTGGAGGTTCACGTTAGCTATAAATCATGAAGAAGTATCAGAACATCAAGGAGTTTATTCAAAGGAGAGTATTTTAGAGGCAAATCCCTTCTCTTCCCTACAGAAAGAAATTGTTGCCATCAGTTCATTTGAGAGAGAAAATTACATCATTTTCTTTATATCATTTTCCTCTAATGCTTTTAGTTCTTTTTAAATTTTAAAAATTTTAAGTTGATATTACGGGATGTGGAATCTTGAATTAAGCATTCTTGTTTAGGATTTGGGATCATCACTTTTGAGAAGGCCTTCTAAGAAGAAGAAGCATGTTTTGATCTCAAGAATAAAAAAACACTTGATTGATTGAGTCTATAAAATTCTTTTGTTTTTATTTTTTGAGTTTTATGGAAAATTAGAGTGATGATTGCAATGGTATGGCCTAGAAGAGAATAGTAGCCTAAAATATTAAGCTCTCCTTGTAGTCGATCCATTAGAGATTAAGAGGTTAGTAACCCCAGAATGGACAAGATCTTTTAAGAGAAGTGGGAAACTGAAAACTGTTTTTGTTGATGAAGTAATTGTCAATCTCATGCTTGAGATATTTGGGCTGTGTTTATGGATCCATGAGATGACTGATGATACTAGATCAATTTTTTACATGTTCTTCATGCTTGGGAATTTAAAATAATGCAAGTAGATTAGTGTAAAGGGGATTATCTGAACTGAAACAAAGTAATGTGTAGGCTAAAATTGAAGTTTCTTTCTTAATGTTAGAAAACATGGTTATTTGGTGGATGGGTAAAGTTCATTCTTCCCTCCAACCCCCCATCAACTGCTTTTCACAAATTTTACATGTTCATGAACAAGTAGTTAAAGCTTTACTTGCAATAATAGTCTAACTTTTACAGCTTGATATATGCCATATGTTATTTACAAGTTCTAATCTAACCATCTACTTCCTTGCGGATTTGTAAGTGACAAGAAAGATGAGCTTGATGAGTAACAACAGAGTAATATAGAGAAATTTAGGAATCGGCACAAACAAAATTATGGGGAATTGACCGAAATGATATGGACCTTTTGTGATGAAAGAACAAAGGTGGCTTCAGTTGAGGGAGTGGTTCCATTAATGTGGATATATTGAATAGGTCAGGGATCTACTATGGCAATTTATTCAGGGTTGCATACTTTGTGGGCCAAACCACCCCAAACTCAACCCCCCAGCCCAAAAGAAAAAGTGTTGAAGAATGATCAGTGGAGCCAACCCCAAATGAATGGCATAAGGCTTGCTGGTTATACTAATTGTTGTGCACATAATTTATTCAGTTAACCATGATGAGGAAATCGGCATGGTCATACCATGAGCTTTTAAGGCTTGGTATCTTGTTCGTGTTTGAAGCTTATCTATTGGTTTGGTTGTTTGTTCCATTGGTGTTGATTGGTGTAGGAATCTGTTACTTGGGATATCTGAAGCTTCATCTATTGGTGCTTTGTTCCTTTAGTGATACCAAATTCGATCATAGTCAAATTATCTGCCCATGATGAGATGTTCAATATCGAAGACTAAATTTCATTTATCGGCAGCCCTGATTAGATTCTGATTATAGGAAGCCTTTTGGGCTGTCTATGAGTTTGGAAGATGAGTTCATCCCTGCCTGCGAGTGGCAAAAAGGAAATCTGATTTTGATTGTTTGAATTGTCCTGAAGGCCTATTTGGAGTAGGAGGCCATGCAAGTTTAATGTCAGATTTATGTGTTAAGAAGTAGAGAAAGAAGCATGCTGAGTCATTTGGTCATCTTCACTTTGTCTGAAGTGGGATATTACCTACTACATCCTAAAAACTTACCGGTGATGAATGAATCTTATGCATTCAGTAATTTGTTCAAGGTGCTTTTGCATATGAATAACTCCATTTTACAAACAGGGGACAAGTGGAAAGATGCAATCAACCGACCTGCTTTTTTTCTTGTGTCCGTGTTGCCTTTCCTTAGATGAATTACAATAGCAATTGAAGTGGGAAATAGTTGATCCAAATTTTTTTTAACATGTAATTCCTTATAACTCTTTCAACTATTAAATTTGTTGCCTTTATCAAATTAGCTATTCATTTAGATACATTGCCTACTTTACAAGGCAAACCAGACCATAGGGTGAAAAGCCAATTTGCCAATATTTTGCCCTAGTGTATCCAAGATTGTGGTTCCATTACAAGTACACTTTATTCTCTAACAACTACACTCTTTTCAATGATCCTATGTAAAATTTTCGAAAGGTGAACATGGATACATCAAATTTACATGGTATGTTTTTCTGAATTAGTCATATGCATTGGTGCATTTTACATTTGCCTCGAAATCGAAACTCCATATTTAATACAAGTTCACCTGCAATTTCCACGACTATGCACACTTAACTTTTTCAATGCATGCATTAGGTGTGGATCTATAGCAAAAAATTAGCTCCCTCCTTAGACCTAGATTGTACTAGATATCATTGCACTTTTTTTGGTGGGCATTGTGCATTTCACTAGCACTTGCCTAGTGCTGGAATGATTATTCTATTGGTGCACCATTAAACACCAATGCAACCTAGAGCAGGAGAGAGAGAGAGAGAGAGAGCACCAATGTAACCTGTAGCTGCACTCCTTATATGTAATATAAGTATAAATGAGTTAGTAGAGAGAGAGAGAGAGAGAGCAGTATCAGACTTTCTGAGTGTATGTATCAGTTTTTGGGTGATGCCTTTGACCTTTTCAACATAGAGAGTGAACGTGACCCATGTCCAAATAATGGACACAGATTTTGTTTCAGCATCATCCAGTAGTGGATAAGTCAGGAGAAAGAGGGAGGAGGAAGGAGAAAGAAAACATAGGGATGTCAATCACTAAAATTCTCCTCTTTTCATTTTCCTCCAACACTGTTCCCAAGCATCAGACTCCAACGGCTAGTTTCCAGAATTCAACTATCAAAGGGCTCCTTCTATCTTCTCTGGCTCCCCTCACCCTTGCCATGACATTAAGCTCACCCATTGCCACTCTAGCCATCCCTTCTCCCAGTTCCCAGCCTTCCCTAGTCCCTTCCACCACTCCCTACTCCCAATCTCAGAATTTGCAGCTTGGATTGGAGAATGGGTAACCCCACCAAGAGCTTCTACTTTTTTCCCAAACTGTCACATACCAGAAACTTTTTTTTTATTAGTTTTGGGAAGATATCTGTCTGAAGTTAGTGTTTTAATGCAGGAAAATTAGGCCATGTCCATCCACAAATCCTGGTTGTGTGTCGACGAATCCAAAGTCATCATCTTTTGGTTTCCCATGGGTGATTCCTGAGAATTCCTCCGAGAGTGCTGTTCAGGTGAAGAAGTTTGAGTTCTTTTGCATGCTGTGAGTTATGAAAATTGAGTATTGTGGGTTTTAAAGCTTTCGACATATTGCATCTCCGTTTTGCTCCAGAAATTGCGAGATGCGATCCTGAAAACACAGAGGAATGCAGAGATCAAGGTTGATGAGAAAACTCCCAATGGTAATTTAGTAAAGATCAAATGAACATTGTGTTTTTCTATGATAAAAACTTTTCGCAGACCAGTAAAACTAACTTTGCGTCCATGACAGCAGAATAAAACATTCCAAGTAACTAGCTAATTCATTGGTTATTCTGTACTACCAGTGGTGTCTGTATGGTTCATGAATTGAGGATATGAAAACAAGCTTTTTATGTTGGTTAGAAGATCATTTTCAGAATTTGATCTTGCATTATACTGAAGACTATATCAAAGGGTTTATAGTGATCAGGTGTTAGGCACACATTTGACCATATGGCATGTTATGAATAAGTATAAAATAGGTTAATTTAGAATCTTGGAGGACCACTGTTGAAAATATTATTGTTGCCACATTAATGTTCATCTTACTTATTTCTGTATTTATGTTTCAACATCTTTGCCTGGTCAACAATCTTATTATCTTATTATCTTATCATGTTTGTTATAATGAATGAATCATGTAACAGTTGGACCCAAGTAAGTTGAGACAAATTACAGGTTCTGTTTGCTTATATATAGAATTATAAAGAAGTTTGATATGTGTTCGTATGAGAGGTTCAGGAAAGCCACATGCTTAGGTCTCCAAGGAAAGTTCCATGCTTGGTTATTTCTTATTGTTATTTTGCAATAGCTATATGTAGTTTAGTTTTCATTGAAGGATAACAAATTAAATGACTACGATATTTATTGCGTCATGATATTGATTGCATGATATCCTCTACCTGACTATCTTCTTCCTCATTCCCGGAGCTACTACATTTTTAAGATTTCGAAGTTAACTACTTATGCAAAGCACAGGGAATCCCTTTTTTTTTTTTTTTTTTGCTGGTGAACATTGCTTGGTGTATAATGATGTTAAAAGGTAGATGGATTTCATTTGTAATAAATAAGAAACAAGCTTACCATTATTGTGCAATTATCAGGCCACTATTTGCAGGCCGAGGTTGATGGAGGATTTGGACGTGATGTGATGGAATTTTTGGTTAAAGCAGATGTTGTTGCCTACAGATCTATGGCCACAAAAGTCACATATATATACCCATTCACAACAGCTTTAGGTGACTCCAAAGGGCAGAAGGAAAGGATGAGTAGAATCATGGAAGATTTGGGTTGGTATGCTCCAAATTTTGAATCAATGGACTAATCAATTCGGCTATTGTAAAAGAGTGATTGATTTCAGTAATAATATATGTGTCCATACTTACTGACCTATATTGGATTTCTTGAGTAAAAGCTTTATAAAAAAAATACCTTTTTTAATATATGATCAAGTGATGATGCTAAACTGGTATTTGTATGTGAACTTCTCTCTGGTGTATTAGTTAAGCCTAGTAGATTTGCTGGTATAGAGAATCAATCATTCTTTCGTGTGAAAGATCCAACCCTTTTCTGGAACACATAACCATATGGAACACATCTCTGGGATCATTGCATTAATGAACACATAACCATGTACATCTCTCAACAAAACCCTTTTCTGGGGTGGTAGGTGGTGAAGATCTCTGTTTACAATGACTATTAGCTAGAAATAATGGATTCTTTCAAATAAACATCACAGTTAAAAAAAAAAGAAAAAGGTATTGCTCAGAAGGAAAAGTGAAGAAATTAAAAAGTACTTGAAGTCATGATATTATAGTGCTCATGCCTTAATTTCTAGAAGAATTGCTTGCTATCATTTTTATGTTTATTCAGTGTAACATAATTCTTTCGAATATCAACTCTTTCGGAATATGCATGCTACAGAAAATAAGCCACCTATCTCTGCTAACATGAGGATGGGGATTGTAACATTCGCGTGAAAGAATAATTCCCCTTCCTTCGCACCGTTGCATCACACAATGGTTGCTTCAAGATCCATGCAGATGGATGAATAAAAAGAGTGTAGAGTGTTTTGAGATCTATGCAGAGTGCAAACCAATGGTCGATATCGCAAAAGAAAATCAATCATTCTTTCGTGTGAAAGATCCAACCCGAACCCCTAACATGATACCTTTTTGTGTCAGAATGTATCTATATTGACTGGTCAATCACCAAAGAGACTTTAATCAGATGGTTTCAATGTGATAATGGACGCAAAAGAGGAACAAAAGAAAGCTGAAGACAAAGGAATTTGTGTACTACTTCACTCTCTAGATTATATTACATATACTAATTTTCAGCTTCAGCACATGCAAAAGTTGAGTCCAAGGCCAGAAACCACATTACCCTCTTCTTCATAGGATGCAAGCCCTCTAAATTTGTGCTGAAGCATAGAGAAATGGAGGTGCCCCCTGTGCAGAAGTGCCTCACTGAAAAGCTCGAGAAGGAAGAAGCTATAGCTTTCGAGTAGCTTGGATGAAGCAGCTAAAGAGACGAAGGCTTAACTCCCCTCCATGGCGAACATTGTTTTTAAGTTCGTCTTATGGATGCCTATATAGGAATATCTCCTTATGGTTTTTGTACACTTAGGATCAGTGTAAGTGTGTTGATTCTAATAGTAAGGTTCTAACTGGGTTCTGATGTTATCAATTAAACTTACCTCTCTAGTCTGCAACAACTCTTTTTGTATGTACTGGTGCATTCAATATATTGGCATTATTATTAACTTGGAATATTAGAGATCTGAATGATCCAGTGAAAAGGAAAACTGTGAGAGACTGCATCATGAGCTTGAGCTGCAGCATGCTCGGTTTACTGGAAATAAAATTGTCAGACCCTCACTTTGATAGTTTTTGTTCATTTGAGGAAGGGGTGTAAATTCTTGATCATCTTTGTCAGCTAGAATTCACAGATTTTGATAGTTCAGGTCAAGCCATTTCTACTAACTTAAATGGCCCGAGTGATAGATTTGAGAAGGAAATATGCTAGAACCTTGGATTATTAGAGGCGATCTTATTGCTGCTATCATGTTCAACGACAGAAAAGGTAATCCTCAATTAAGCTCAATTTCCATAGCCTTCATTTTCTGCATAAGAAGGCTGCAGTCGATGAAGTTACCTTTCAAGGTAGAGATTTTACATTAAACCAGCTGTGGCAAAGTTAGATCAATGCTCTCTCTACTAAGAAAGACACCTTGTATCCATTATCATATCAAGAAAAGCACTTCCCAACCCTTGCTCGGATCATGCTCCTCTGCAACTTACCTTCGATGAAAATAAACTAACAAATAAGATATTTAGATTCGAAAAATGATGGTTCGCGAAAGCGTCGTTAAAGTCACGACTAATACTCAGAAGTCTACTGAGACCATGGATAATCCTGCAAGTGCTCTTGTCATAAAACTTAGGAGCACCAGAGAAGCTCTTAAAAATTAGAGCCGTTGCATTAAAACACACAAATATAATTAGAGAATGATCTCCTTTGCCTCATTTAGGATTTAGATATTAAACGGAAATCCACCATCCACTTAGACAGTGAAATGGAAGCTAGAAGGAAGGTTAAAGCAGGTCTCAGCCAAATTTATGTGGATGAAGAGATTTATTGGAGGGAGTGTTTAACAACCCAGGACCTCACCCAAAATGGCTAGCCGGAAGGTATTATTTGGGTTCCTTGATCCTGTATAAGTACCCAA